>JANFOE010001427.1:295000-307500 GCA_025667525.1 Glebionis coronaria | reverse complement strand
ATGATAAGTCCTCATTTTTATGTCAAAATGTCAACGTGCTCCGAATGTCGATGTTTTTATTTTATATTAAGCGTTTATTTTTCGTGTTTAATGTGTATGTTTTAAATCACATAATTTTTGAAATATCAGGATTCGATAATACCCGCTTTATCGTATTATAATTAAATAAAAAAAAGTAATAGTAATAAAATTCTTTGAGTCACCTTTATGTGGCGTCACCACAAAACAAACTCAAAAGTTATGGACACATATCCATTTTAATGTGTACGTGTATCTCATTGTTAAGATATGATCAAAAACAAATTTCACTCATTTATCTTGTACTACTAAACACGCACCATCTTTGTGTCTATCTTGTTTTTGTGGAGCCAAACAGAGAGCAAAAATACCATCACAAGTTCCATATAAAACAAGTATCATAAAACAAGTCTTATGAAAAATTATTGATATAGTGGTTCTAGCTTAATTCTTGAATTAATATCACATATCACCATCAACGTCATAACTTTGGAGAGTGTTGGGCTGGAATTCTTGATGTATTACAAAGAGTTATTGGGTTGATATTATTATTTAATTGGGAATTAAAGTCTTCATAGTTGTCTTTGTTATTCACTATTCCTGTTCGAGTTTGGATCGTATTTGGTTGGACGTATGCTTTAAATCTTGGTTCAACTCATATCAAAATCTTGCGTTCCGATTACGTCCTTGTGTGTACTCTTGTTGACATATGGTGAACTTTTAATGGTTAAGATTATGTGTTTCGAACTCGGGTTTACATCGGTTCATGAGGGAGTTGCTGATATTTTTCGAGTTAGCATTCTTACTCGGGTTTCGACGTCGAGCTAAGGTATCATGATATTAACTCAATATTATGGTTCGTAATTCTAATACCATTCTAATGAAATAAACAGAAAGAACCATGGCGTTTGTAATTTGAAACGAGAGTTAAGAATGAAGAATGAATATTTCATGTCATTTTCATGTAAATGAATTGCATTATTACATTTTTAGTCCCTGATTTTTAAAGATAGATTCAAATAAATGTAGTAAATAAATAAAGTAACACTTTTAACCCTAGTTCATTTTATTCTTTTCAAAACTAGTCCAAACGATATATTTTTTTTCAAAACATTTATAGAACTCGAGTACTCTATTACATTACATTGTGGTCTATATCTCTAAGACGCGCCACTTTATTTTAGGCCGTCGTTGAAGATATAGGTTTCTCGGCTTATCTTATTTCATCGTTTCACTACCGTCACTATTATCTTGATCGATATCTTCGCTCGAAATCGATATCGCTAAGGTGAGTTCATAGCCTCGCTTTTACTTACTTAATTGTTTTATTAAACCCGCGAGGGGGATACATGTAACTTTTTACGAATGGACGCAAGTGCTTGAACTGTTTAGACTTTATGCTTATTTTATCCCTTTAGTCATGAACCGTTAATTACTTGGACCGACTTTACTGGTCGAGTAAACGTGAATGCTGTGAATAGATCTATTGGGATTGACCTCTCCGTCCGGGTTTAACGGAAAACCGACTAGACGCATTGTATTTGAAACTTGAATGGAATAACGGATGTTAATGTTCGGTTTCATGAGCTAAATGCGATAACTGATGCTCTCTGACCTTGGAAACTGAATACTTGAAATCTTGTGGTCCACTGCTTTTATTTGCAAACCTATTAATTCACTCAACCTTTGTGTTGACGTTTTTAGCATGTATTTCTCAGGTACTCAGGTTTAAGAGCAGCTGGAGCATGGAGTCGTAGTGGATATTTTAAAGGCAATAAAATACTAATTACCATTCGATAAACTTTTTGAAACTGTTTATTATTCCATTATTGTTGGGATGGGACCTGTCTATGAACTCTGATTTTATATTATTGAATGGATTAAACTTTTCAAACGCCTCTTTTTGAGTTGTTCTCTTTGTACATGTGCTTGTGATTATGAAGTAGCGCCCCAAAGTGGTATTCCGCTGCGTTGTGAAATTGAGGGTGCTATAGATTGGTATCAGAGCACTTGTTATAGAGAACTAGGTCGTTTTCAAAACCTAGACTATAACAGCTTTTTCGCTAAAATAATTTTATTGCCTTGAAGATCATCCATGCGCGCTCATGCTACCCGAAAGCTTGTAAAATATGTATATTGCTATATATTTCTTTCTCGTTAGTATGTTTATATGAAGGGTTTATTTCTATAAATTTTGAGCTCTTTCAAGACATTGCGAGTGAAGCAATGGTTTTTGCAACGTTCTCATATGTTTTATGACACTATTTTATATAAACGTGAACTCACCGCCAAGTTCTGATTCCACTGGGTATTTACCTTCTGATTGTGAGTTTGAATACTCATCTTGTGCTTTGGAATCGTATACGTTGTTTTATAGACCTCCCTTGTAAAGTCTTCCAGTTGATTGGATTACGACTTTGACTTATCACCTCGTGATGTGCCAATTTGAGGAACCTATTTCTATTTAAACACGATTTATTGTGTTCCTTGATAACTTTATAATTTCGATTGATTTTGAAGAATCATGTCGTAAAAGAGATTATTTCTTTTTCTATGAAACATTTAATTTGGGCTTGGTCTTGTGCTTTGTGCAACGATGCTTAGGTAGGCTAATTTATAATAATCTTGTTCAAACGACCTCGTCACTCACTTGAACAAGAAAATTATAAATTATCGAACCATTAGTTTTTAAATCTTAATTAGATGGACCTGACGAACCCATGTAATTAATGATTTGTAAATGAGTGGGCTTAAGCATGTGGCATTCGCACACTGTTTCTTTCGACTCATTATTAGATTATACGATTCATCCATTGACTTTCGCTATTCCAACAGTATCGTTGTTTCTGTGGAAACCATTATTCACGGATCGATTAAGCTTACTAGGATAATCAACGTTCATATGATAAACATAGCGGAATTAGAACATTGATTATGAACAAGGTGTTTCTTTTCCAACGTTTACTTGTATTAAACTTCAAACGATTACAAGTAACAAACCTAGACGTGTTTACAAGGTTACACACGTCTAAAACACACGACTCAACTTTAAGACTACATTGTGAATGATGGGATGAATAAAACCTACGGTCATTGTATTCTATATATACTAGAATACAAGACTTTTCTTACAAGAAAACTTTAATTACATTAGAAGTCCCTCCATCTTTTGCTAATAAGTCCTCCTTGTTGTATGAAAGGGCTCCATATTCTTGTAAAGCTTGATATTAGCATATAAGTCCTTCTTGTTTCATTATACTTGTTTTGTCTCATCAAATTAATTCCCAACAATCTTCCCCTATTTGATGATGACAAAACCAATCTTCAAATCTTAATCTCTCACGAATGAAACAAGCTTCCCTTTAAAGTAAGATTTCTTGTAAAACATATCACCACATAAAAATAAGTTGTATACCTTGATCTTTGAATCTTCTTCCCCTTTTTATCTCATCCAATAGGGGTCTTCTAAAGATAAACAACTAATAAACGCTTCCCCTTGAGTGGTACATGTAAATGAATCACGAACCATGTAGACTCTAATTGTAGATTACGAATGAAGAAAAACGAATATAACCTATTTGTTGAAGAATTGGAATCTCCCAAGCTTGTACCTTATATCTTGCACTATCCACGTGACGTCGAACTTATATAATGCAGGAAACTATAAGTAGACCTCGATCTCTTGTCAAAATCCTCATCCTTTTGTGAGACACTGAGCACGATAATGTAACTCCTTCAAGTGATAGCAAGGTATCTAGTTGCTAGATTTTACAAGTCTTCATCACCAACATTTAAACGAACAAGCAAGTTATCTCAAAAGAGAGGAGAGTCTTTTGGGATATGATAAAATACAAACCTGCGAAAAACAACTCCAACACCAAAGAAGCAATAATCAATCGTCTTCATCGAAACCTCCAATTTGCAATGAAAATCATCTAAGTACAATATCATCCTCTTCTATTATGTAACTGCTGCCTCTGTCGGCGTTCTGCTTCTAATACAAGTCGGTATATAACTGCAAGGTTAGCCTTGTCACATAATCAAATAAAACGTCATTGCACCAAACACAATCTTCAAAAACGAGCCATAAAATTTTAAACAGTCAGTTCTGTCCGAGATCCTGAGTCATCCAATATATATTCTGTATGTATTATCTGATATCGGACAATACTTGTCAGCGTTTGAAAACCATATATCGGACAACACGCTGTCAGCGTCAAAATTACAATGTGTCAGCGTCTTCCCTATCAGCGTGTGTTTTATTCTTGTCAGCGGCTCGACTTAGCCATTGACACCATCTGTGGATACATAACTCTCGATAGCGACTAAAATACAACTCCACTTTACCACTTTTCCTTTTCAATAAATCACGTGGCTATCTCCTCCTTTATGTATAAACAATGGCAAAAGCAATAATACGTACCTTGAATCACACAAGGTTCCTTGGTCAGACGAACATGGGCACTTTTTGTGTTAAAACACTATGGATGCTAGTATACCTCAACTTTTGTACTATCACTTTCTTGCTTATGTGAAGATCAACCATCAAACGTCCCTATCTTTGAACATAGACCAGTAGTATACTTGGACCAAAATTGTACTTTTCTTGTCAAGCATAATGTGAAGAAACGTTTAAAAACAAAAGTAGTCAGTACCTTCACGTGACAATAGTACATTCACCTGGTTTCTTTGTATCCTCTTTACTCACGTGAATGAATTTAATCTTAAGCTCACGTCCATGTCCAGATTGTCTTTTTCACCTTCTACCTTTTCTGAGTTTCTCACAATACTTTCCCTGCTCAAAATATCATGAACACAAACTAATTGACCATGATCTTCTTCCATCCAGCATGTACTTGCGTTACAATATTCTGGGGACCACATTACACTTTAAGCAAACTATAAACATACCCTTCGGTTTTCCTTGCAGCAAGTCACGAGACCACCAAAAATAAAAAACGAGTCCAGCGAGTAGCACACACTCTTGACACCCACTAATCAGTCACGTGAGTACACCAGGTAGTACAAACCTTTGTCTTATCTATCTGCCTAGGACCACAAGAAGTATGACCATACCCACGTTTTAAGCAACAATAATATGGAAGTTCATAATTCCTTTTATCTCTTGCTATTCATGCACTTCTCTTGCTTTTGTTAAATGGTGTTGTCTGACGTGATCCCTTTGTTCAGTACATATATTGGTCATCATGGGACCACTAACAAATTCACAGAAACTCATTACTCCGTACATCATAATCAACATGCTGCTACCAACAGTACACCTTTGGTAGTATCCAACCAAGCCATATCGAAACCCTAATCATCACAGGTTGTGACCTTTTGCTATCAAACATCACACGTCCGACCAGTATAAAAACAAATCGTCCTTGTTTGATAGACAATAAACAAAGAGATGTAGCAGTAAGTTTTGCTTTTGCTATTCCTTTATTTAGATCGAATAGTACTAGGGACCACCATGTGAACAACCTCCATGTACATATGTTAAACAGCAACTACACACCATCTCTTCTGTTTTAAAGTAAATCTAGGGTTAAAAAGTTATGCACCAAAACCCTAACTTAGGGTTTGAGAATCATCCTTAGCTCGAATCTTGTATCATAATGCAATATAACAGCCACATACCAATGATTTTCTGCTTTTAAAGTCGATCTAGGGTTTAGGGGATAAAACCCTAAATCTTATTTAATAAAAACATAAAAAACAGAAAATCTAAACCTTGTTCAGCAGCAGACTTCGACGATCGATAACTTTTTATTGAGAGCCCAGATCGAAGATCCCTCCAGTGAGATCGAAGACACATACCCTGAGAACATGCAGCTAAAATTTCGCGACGATCCAACGGTTAACGAAGGAGATATCGCTGTTTGAAAATAGTTGTACAGTGAGATCCGAACATAAAATCATGGACGGATTTTTAAGCTTTCTTCTTTCTTCGACTCGAACACCTTGTTGATCCTAGCATCGAGAGCCACCCTCTCTGATACCAATTATGGAAACCATTATTCACGGATCGATTCAGCTTACTAGGATAATCAACGTTCATATGATAAACATAGCGGAATTAGAACATTGATTATGAACAAGGTGTTTCTTTTCCAACGTTTACTTGTATTAAACTTCAAACGATTACAAGTAACAAACCTAGACGTGTTTACAAGGTTACACACGTCTAGAACACACGACTCAACTTTAAGACTACATTGTGAATGATGGGATGAATAAAACCTACGGTCATTGTATTCTATATATACTAGAATACAAGACTTTTCTTACAAGAAAACTTTAATTACATTAGAAGTCCCTCCATCTTTTGCTAATAAGTCCTCCTTGTTGTATGAAAGGGCTCCATATTCTTGTAAAGCTTGATATTAGCATATAAGTCCTTCTTGTTTCATTATACTTGTTTTGTCTCATCAAATTAATTCCTAACAGTTTCTTGTAAGAATGGCTATTTAAACTTCTTTTGAGTTATGGTTTACCTTTACGACTCTATCTAAACGTGGCATCTACCGTGAACTTAATAAAACAATATTCTCGCTTTTTCTCAATCAATCCATCGACGAATAACACAAACTAAAATCCGAGACGGATTTTCCTAAAGGGTTGGCGAATGTAGCAATTCGTAATTATCGGATCAATATTTATAGCCCGACTTTTATTTATCATGTTTGTTTTTATAAAAAAATATTAAATTCTCGGTTAACCGACAAGAATTTGGCTTTAACGTATCAAATACGTGTATTTTATTATTTACCGGCAATGTGTAGGTTAGACATTGATCGTAAATATTCCCCTCATGGCGTAAAAATATTTTTATTATCGTCGTTTTTATTTTTCGTGTTACGAGCATTCTTCGTAAATTTATGATAAACTATTAAACGTCTTTCGTTTATATAACGCGTTAACATTTATTAAATGATAAGTCCTCATTTTTATGTCAAAATGTCAACGTGTTCCGAATGTCGATGTTTTTATTTTATATTAAGCGTTTATTTTTCGTGTTTAATGTGTATGTTTTAAATCACATAATTTTTGAAATATCAGGATTCGATAATACCCGCTTTATCGTATTATAATTAAATAAAAAAAAGTAATAGTAATAAAATTCTTTGAGTCACCTTTATAGTTATGGACACATATCCATTTTAATGTGTACGTGTATCTCATTGTTAAGATATGATCAAAAACAAATTTCACTCATTTATCTTGTACTACTAAACACGCACCATCTTTGTGTCTATCTTGTTTTTGTGGAGCCAAACAGAGAGCAAAAATACCATCACAAGTTCCATATAAAACAAGTATCATAAAACAAGTCTTATGACGAATTATTGATATAGTGGTTCTAGCTTAATTCTTGAATTAATATCACATATCACCATCAACGTCATAACTTTGGAGAGTGTTGGGCTGGAATTCTTGATGTATTACAAAGAGTTATTGGGTTGATATTATTATTTAATTGGGAATTAAAGTCTTCATAGTTGTCTTTGTTATTCACTATTCCTGTTCGAGTTTGGATCGTATTTGGTTGGACGTATGCTTTAAATCTTGGTTCAACTCATATCAAAATCTTGCGTTCCGATTACGTCCTTGTGTGTACTCTTGTTGACATATGGTGAACTTTTAATGGTTAAGATTATGTGTTTCGAACTCGGGTTTACATCGGTTCATGAGGGATTTGCTGATATTTTTTGAGTTAGCATTCTTACTCGGGTTTCGACGTCGAGCTAAGGTATCATGATATTAACTCAATATTATGGTTCGTAATTCTAATACCATTCTAATGAAATAAACAGAAAGAACCATGGCGTTTGTAATTTGAAACGAGAGTTAAGAATGAAGAATGAATATTTCACGTCATTTTCATGTAAATGAATTGCATTATTACATTTTTATTCCCTGATTTTTAAAGATAGATTCAAATAAATGTAGTAAATAAATAAAGTAACACTTTTAACCATAGTTCATTTTATTCTTTTCAAAACTAGTCCAAACGATATATTTTTTTTCAAAACATTTATAGAACTCGAGTACTCTATTACATTACATTGTGGTCTATATCTCTAAGACGCGCCACTTTATTTTAGGCCGTCGTTGAAGATATAGGTTTCTCGGCTTATCTTATTTCATCGTTTCACTACCGTCACTATTATCTTGATCGATATCTTCGCTCGAAATCGATATCGCTATGGTGAGTTCATAGCCTTGCTTTTACTTACTTAATTGTTTTATTAAACCCGCGAGGGGGATACATGTTACTTTTTACGAATGGACGCAAGTGCTTGAACTGTTTAGACTGTATGCTTATTTTATCCCTTTAGTCATGAACCGTTAATTACTTGGACCGACTTTACTGGTCGAGTAAACGCGAATGCTGTGAATAGATCTATTGGGATTGACCTCTCCGTCCGGGTTTAACGGAAAACCGACTGGACGCATTGTATTTGAAACTTGAACGGAATAACGGATGTTAATGTTCGGTTTCATGAGCTAAATGCGATAACTGATGCTCTCTGACCTTGGAAACTGAATACTTGAAATCTTGTGGTCCACTTCTTTTATTTGCAAACCTATTAATTCACTCAACCTTTGTGTTGACGTTTTTAGCATGTATTTCTCAGGTACTCAGGTTTAAGAGCAGCTGGAGCATGGAGTCGTAGTGGATATTTTAAAGGCAATAAAATACTAATTACCATTCGATAAACTTTTTAAAACTGTTTATTATTCCATTATTGTTGGGACGGGACCTGTCTATGAACTCTGATTTTATATTATTGAATGGATTAAACTTTTTAAACGCCTCTTTTTGAGTCGTTCTCTTTGTACATGTGCTTGTGATTATGAAGTAGCGCCCCAAAGTGGTATTCCGCTACGTTGTGAAATTGAGGGTGCTATATTATTTGTGCGGGAGAGATGGTTTTGACCGAATAGCAGCTGAAGCCTTGCAAGTGTGGCTATGATGTATGGAGCATTCTCTTTTCGATTATGTTGTTTTTTGTTTAGAATTTGAAGTGCCATTTCATGAGTTTGTTTCTATATAAGGTCACTATTACAAGTGGAAAATAGGCAAGTTGGGTAACGATTATTTGCCCACATTAGTAATTCATTTTCGCTCATTGGTTTACAGTATTTTTCCCGTTATTTGAAACATAAATTTGCTCAACCTTATCAAGAAGTACTGATTAAATAAAAATACATACTTTTCTTAGACAATCACATACGTGTCATACATATCTATAACATCAACATAGCTCCTGTTTTTGTTATATTGCCATCTAAATCAGTTTAGTAAACTACGACTGGAGTCAAAGGACCAGTTTGACAAATCTTATGCTACATGTAATTTTGACAATAGATCTTGAAAAATCAACAGTGAACACTTTTAATCGGTAGATGATCAGATGGATTTTGAGCATTTCTCATCCATAAGATTTAGTGTTCTTTCAGCACAACGTTGCAAAAATAATGAAGCAATATGTTAGCTAAGTGGATTGCAATTTATTGGTTGGGATTTAGGATTCGGGATTCAGATGATATGTTTGCGTAGTATAAATCATTTTCTGAAGCTTTTTTTACATGTAATTGACATTTGTGTTTCAGGTGGTCTAATGGCGGAACCTTGAGCAAAATGCTTAGAAGACCAAGTCAAGGGGTTTTCGTAATAATAAGGACGCACATGTTTCAGAAATATCATTTAATTGCTCTGATAAGTAGGTTGCGGAGATGGATTAGATGGAGAGTAGCAGTAGAAAGATAACCTTTAACGACAACTACAGCTCCAGCTTCAGCTCATCTCACCTTCCTAAAGCAAAATCTACCTTAGTGACTCGAGAAAAAAACAAAGCTCATCTAAATATTGTGGTTTTAGGAGAATACATATATATACACAGATTCTGGACATTATATATATACATTTGTAGAATACATATATATATATACATAGATTCTAGACATTATGGAAAATAATTTGGGACTGAGGATATTTTGATTGCTGGATGTTTCATATTCAAGCAGTACGTACCTCAAACGAATATCGGTTTCATGGAAAGTATATTTCTTTTTATGATCATGAATCGTTATCTGAACATATAATGCTATATCATTCTCTCTTCATATTAGTTATTTATTGAAGTGATTTATATCTGATAAATTCTTCTTTTATTGAAGATACTGCCAAGAAACTTTAGGCTGTGCGAAGGGATCATGTGGACGAAAGGAAAATAGCAAGCTGTCTCGAATCTGGTATGTTTCACATAATACGATTAACCTAAAAATGTTTTCCAAAAGTTTAGTGTAGATTTCATACGATTTATTTTTTTGTAATATTGGTTGAGTAAGGTTGACTCACATAAATAAATTATCTTTACTACCAGTACGAAATAACTTATAATAAAAGATGAATCCAGAGCTGTAAAGAACTAAAACTAATGTGTTTTTTAAATTCTCTTTGTGAGATGCAGAAGATGATTTTTGGTGGAAACGGTTCTGATTAACTGATGTTTTAGTATCATAAGCTAGGATAATCTACAACTTAAATAAACTAATGCTTTTTGTTTCATTTATAGGTTTCCTCAACTTCACTTCAAAAGGCACACCATCTATTCTATAAGTTACTTCAATACATATTCACAATGATCGTGCTTCTAAAGTTAGCCAATAATGAGGATATTATTATATTTCCATGAATGTCCCTATTCAAGGAGCACATACTATTTCAAACAGAAAGATGCATAATAAGCTTGTCAAGGTATGCTTTATGAAACTTTCATCTCACTACATATTATCTAATAGCTTAAGAATTGGATCAAGAAGCATTTGATGACTTTAATTACTATTAAGAATAAGGGTAAACAGGCGGAAAATTGTGTATAACTGCAGCAGGATCCGGATCATTGCTGCATTATCAGTTGAGAGATATCTTGATAGTAGTAACTTTCTTATTGAATTTCATTACGTACTTATAATATTAAACCAGACTATTTGGGTTTTATATTTCCAGTAATAAAAGGGGAACCATTGTTAGAAGAAAAATGTCCTAAGACATCTATAGCTTTTGGTATTGCTCAATAACTCGGACATGGGGACTCTATTACTAAACTTCATCGGGATATGGATATGTCTTGTGCCGTATGATTTTTTTCTTATAAGATTTCATCTTGAGATATCCTGTTATGGTATTTTTTGTTTAATCTTTTGGTGAAGGGTTATGGAAATGTTCGCCATGGGTGTTTATATTAGCACTAGCAGGCTATAGTAGTTGAGTTATCGTTTCTATGCAAGAGTGCACCCTATTGTTTTTTCTAAGATAACAGGTTGTTGTTTTGGGTCTAATCTGATTTTATTTTATCTCATATACTTGCAGGCAATATATGTAAGTAGCTCAGAAGTTCTGTCTCTTTTAGTTTTAGAGTTCTTACAGCGGAGGAAAATAGAAGCCGAGAAGGTATATATATCAGTGAAAACCAAACCAGAAGTGGCATAAAGTTGAAAACACTAACGAACCACATAAAAACATCGATATATATTATTCTGTCATTTCTGTTATTCGTTAATTTTGGAACCATGTTTTTATTTTGTTATCATGTTCTTTAGCTTCTTTCATTGATTGTTTTAGTATCATACCGACATGGATTTCAAAAGTGAATGAATTTCATTATTTTTAAGCGATTTTAGTTATTATTAATCCTATAACAATTTCAGTTTTTACTCCAAGAACAAGCTAAATACTAATACAGTCCCTACATATTACCTTTAATATCGACCTATACACTGATCCACATGTTTATTTCTCATGCCTGCAAATGTGAAACTGATATATGATAATTTTTATTTACAAGTGTATATATTTACCTGAAGTATGCTTTTGGATGATAGAAATCAGTTAGACACTGATTTACTCAATTTTGTTTCAAAAACCCATTGCTCGGAATTCGGAAAGGAAACCAACAGAAGAATGGGTTGGACGGGCGCACACCAAAACCCTGGGACATTACTTCTCAAGATTGCACCGAGAACATGTCAACAACTGGAAATTCTCGATTGGGATAAGAGAAATTAACATCTACTAATCCTCTATTTAAGAATTGAAAACATAGTTTTGGCCGCTTAATGTATTTACTAAGTGGTATATCAGGCTTTATTAGGTTCTCATTCATAAAACTGAAAAAGCATGCTATTGAAACTGATGTGTAGAGTGTCATATGGAATAAGAGATTGTAATAGATAACTTTTCAAGTGTTATATCGTCGTAAGTTTCATTTTACGATAATATGTAGTCCCATTCAAGTAATACGTTAATTAAAAGGCAAAGAAACTATCAATGAAATAAGGCGCGACCTCTACCCATTGAGTTATATAATTATATATGTTTTATATTTTTGTTAGGTTGCATATTTCTTCTGTAACTGCTTTGATAAGAAGACCATTGCCCGTAGATGCTATGCATCAAAAGCTAACTT
>JANFOE010001427.1:180000-290000 GCA_025667525.1 Glebionis coronaria | reverse complement strand
TTACATCCACTGAAGAAAACCCTCTTCCCAAACCTCTCAAACAATGGACTCCAGCTGATAGAAAATTGGCAAACCAAGAAACGTCTCAAAAGCATCATAATATCCTGTCTTCCCAAACACATCATGAAGTCTGTCATTCAGTGTCCCACAGCCAAACAAATGTGGACAGACCTCATCCTTGGCCATGAAGGACCCTCTAAAACAAGAGAGACAAAGATTCAGGCACTCAGACTTCAGTTCAATGCCTTCAAGTCACTTGAAGGTGAAAAGGTTCAGCAAACCTATACAAGGCTGAAGATTCTTCTCAATGACCTAGCTATGAATGATGTCACTATTGGTCAAGCTGAGATCAATGCCACATTTGTCAACAGCCTTCCAAGAAAGTGGCTGAGTATGAATCAGACTCAGAGAGCTAACAACTCAATCAAAAATGATACCCTTGCTCAGCTTTATGGAAAGTATAATTATGAAGAAGGGCTGATTGATACCATTTACAAGTCAGAGACTGAAAGATTTGTTGTCCAAGGAGCATCTTCTAAAGCCCTGATCTCTGCAACACATCCTCATGACAGCGATTCTGATGTTGAAGAAGACACTCGCAGCAGCCAAGAGTTCTTGACAGACCTTAATGCAGAGTTTCATGAAAGAGCCTTGCTAGCCAACCAAATAAGATTCTTCAAAAGATCAGGAAGAATAGGATCAGCTAGTAAACCAACTGACAGGTCAAAAGAAACTTGCTTTGCCTGTGGAAAGCTTGGACATTTCCAAAAAGACTGTCCTTCCACCAAGACATCCTCACCCTCTTATCCATCATCTTCATCCAAACCTTACAAGTTCAAACAACATAACAACTCATCTCACCAATCCAATTCATCAGACACTGAGAAGAAGGATTACAAAAATAAGTACAAGGCACTTAAAGCTGAGTTAGAGCAAATGAACTTGAAGCTTGAAGCTCTGTCCAAAAAGAAGGGTGGTGATAAAAAGACAGAGAAAGGGTTGGTTGCTAAAGCTTATGATTGGAATGATGAGCCACTGACCTCAGATGAAGAAGATACCACCAAAGTCAGGGCTTTCATGGCGATAGCTGAGGATGAACCTGCTGTTGGAAAAGGTGATGCAAGATCAGGACAATGGGTTGACATCACAATGAAAAAGGTACACAGGCTTTTATCCATGTCTGATAGTGATGAACGTAAGCATGTCCTTGATTACACCATTGTTGATTTACACTTTGTTGAGGACAAAGAAAGAACCTACTTGATAAGTTTCACTCTGTTAAATCTGAACTGCTAAATGCTAAATCTGAATGTGAAACTCTCAGGCGGGTTAATTTAGAGAAAATATCCCTGCAAAATGAAGTAGCTAGATTAACCTTGAAAAACATTGATTTAAATGATCAAGTCTCTGAATTAAACAAGGTTATTGAAAAATGGTTGTGTGCTAGGTTCACTATAGATCAATTGCTTAATGATGAAGTGCATGCTGACTTAAAAAGGGATATATCTGCTAAGAAAAATAAGCTGAGAATTCTCACCAAACCCAAAGACATTGTCTTCAAATCTACAGAGACAATTCATATGTCAGATACCACTTTGACTAATGACCATGTCTCTGAAGATGTGACTGAGTTACCACCTTTGACCAAACTCTCTGGAGTTGAACCTAGTAGTTCCTCTCGAGCTGCTAAGGGTGAACTTAGATCAGATATTGAGAAACCTCCAGCTAAAGTTTTTCATGTGCCTGCTAAAATAACTGGTAAACAAGTAGCTTTTAAGCCTGTTGCTACTAAAGCTGTGAATAAGGTTGACCCTACCACTGAAGATCTCCTGTTGTCTCTAATGAAAGAAGTAGAACTCTTGAAACAACACATTAAGCCTTCCGCTGAATGCTCTACTTCACATGAACCTAAGTCAGTCCTAGGTGAACCCAAAGGGGAAAGGTTAATCAAACCTTATTGCAATGTATGTAAAAACTCTCACCATATGACTTTAGATCATGACAGACACATGGCAGCTAAAAGAGCTCAGACACCCTCTAGGGATAGACCACAGAGTTCCAAAAGACAACAGGGAAATTACAAACCTTATCCTCCCTGTAAATTCTGTGGGTTCACAGACCATCACTTAGACGAGTGTGGTGACTTCCCTGGGTGTGATATCTGTGGAAGTTATAACCATGAAACAGTGAATTGTCCCTCCCAACGGCAGAAGTTCTACAGGAACACAAGAGTTGCTCATCAGCAATTCAGGGAACCCACTGGAAAGTGGGTTCACCATAGGAACTAACCTGTTTCTATGTATCTGTGTAGAAATATCTCAAGGAATCGGTATGGTATCTAGAGAGTGGCTGTTCTAGACACATGACAGGGATTCAACAATACCTGCACAGATACTCAAAGGAGCCAGGTCCTAAAGTGGTGTTTGGAGATAACTCTTCAGGTGACACAAAAGGATATGGCTCAGTGAACTGCAATGGGATTACATTTACCAGGGTTGCATATGTGAATGGTCTTAAACACAATCTTATTAGCATCAGCCAATTGTGTGATGCTGACTATAAGGTTTTGTTTACTAAGACTCAGGGAACCATATTCAACAAAAACAATGATGTTGTGCTTATTGCACCTAGAAGAAGAGATGTTTATGTCATCAACATGGCTGTTTGCTCTGAAGACAGCTCAAATTGTTTTCTTGCTAAAGCCTCTGAAAGTGTCAATTGGCTGTGGCACAAAAGACTGTCTCATCTCAACTTCAAGAACATCAACAAGATAGCCACACAAAACCTGGTTGCTGGTCTACCTTCAGTAATGTTTTCTAAAGACAAGACTTGTTCTGCCTGTGTCAAAGGAAAGCATCACAGGTCTTCATTCAAGACTAGGCAATCATTCTCTATTGACAAGTGCTTACATCTCCTTCACATGGATTTTTTTGGGCCTGTCAAACCTCAGACCATTAATCACAACAAATACACCTTGGTCATAGTTGATGAATATTCAAGATACACATGGGTGTTCTTCCTCAGAAGGAAAAGTGATGCAGCTGAAACCATCATGTCCTTCATCAGACAGGTTGAAAATATGATGATGTTAGAGTCAAAGCTCTAAGAAGTGATAATGGTACTAAATTCAAGAATCATCAACTTGAATCTTTTTGTAATGAAAAAGGGATTTCACAGAACTTCTCTTCAGCTGGCACCCCTGAACAAAATGGTGTGGCTGAAAGAAGAAACAGGACTTTGATTGAAGCAGCCAGAACTATGTTGAATGGTGCAGCCTTACCAAAGTAATTTTGGGGAGAAGCTGTTCACACTGCCTGCTACACACAAAACAGATCAATCATTGTCAAAAGACATGGTAAAACTTCCTATGAAGTTTTCAGGAAAAGATCTCCAGATGTCAGCTATTTTCATGTGTTTGGATGCCCTGTGTTCATTTATAACTACTGGGATAAACTTGGAAAGTTTGATGAAAAAGCTGATGATGGTTTCTTCTTGGGATACTCTCCAACAGCAAAAGCCTTCAGAGTATTCAACATCAGAAGACAAGAAGTAGAAGAAACCTTCCATGTTAGATTCAATAAAGATGATGAAGTCATACAGAGAACAGGAACAGAGGGTGATGAAATTGATTTTAATGAAAATGTATCTTTCCCAAGTGATGAGTTCACAGAACCAAGACCTACCAGTCATCATCACTCCAACACTCTCACTACTTATGTCCCTGCCTTTGACCCTCTGTCTACTCACAACATAGAAGTTCCTACCTCTCAGGAACTTGATGAAGAAGAACCACAAACCTCTGGTAGTCCTTCTCATTCTAATGCTATTGATGACTCACCAATTCTTCAAATCCTTGAAGACTCTCCTGCTGATAATGAAGTTGTACCTCTTGATATGGCTGAAGAAGACTCTGACATTGAAGTAGTCTTTGAAGAAAGCCCTCCTAGTCAGCAGGATGAAACTCAAATTGTACCAGCTGTGCCCACAGGTGTTCCTGTCCTTGAGTCCCCAACTCCTCAAAATAAGTGGTCAAGAGATCAAAACATTCTTCTTGTCAACATTATTGGGGAACCTAATGCAGGGGTCACAACTAGACAGCGAATCCAAGACTCAGAGTCTGCCTCAGCCAATGAATGTCTCTTTGCTGAATTTCTTTCACAAATTGAACCTAAAAGAGTAGCTGAGGCTCTGGTAGAAGAAGGATGGGTAGCTGCTATGCAAGAAGAAATCAATCAGTTCAAAAGGAACAAAGTATGGACACTAGTGCCAGCTCCACCTGGAAAGAATATCACAGGCACTAGATGGATATATAGAAATAAGATGGATGAAATTGGGAACATCATCAGAAACAAGGCCAGACTGGTGGCACAGGGGTTTTCTCAGACTGAAGGAATTGATTATGATGAAACATTTGCTCCAGTTGCAAGACTTGAAGCCATCAGAATCTTCCTTGCTTATGCTGCCTATATGAACATCACTGTGTATTAGATGGATGTAAAGAGTGCATTCCTCAATGGTGATTTGGCTGAGGAAGTGTATGTTGCACAACCTAAGGGATTTGAGAACAGCGAGTTTCCCAACCATGTGTACAAACTTCACAAGGCCATGTATGGGATGAAACAAGCTCCAAGAGCATGGTATGAAACTCTTTCTAATTTCTTAACTGAAAATAAATTTGTCAGGGGTTCTATTGATAAAACACTCTTTACCTTCAAGGATAAGAGTGATTTCATCATTGTGCAGATTTATGTGGATGATATCATCTTTGGGTCAACTAATGTCAATCTTAGTAAATGTTTTGCTAAATTAATGACCAAGAAATATGAGATGAGTATGATGGTGAATTAACTTACTTTTTGGGTTTTCAAATTAAACAATGTCCTAAGGGAATTTCAATTTGTCAAGAAAAGTATGTTAAGGATTTACTTAAAAGATATGACTTAGCTGATTGTGCATCAGTGAAATGCCCCATGCTTCCACCCAACAACTTGGGCCCTGATGAGTCAGGGGTCTCTGTTAATGAGACTTTATATAGAGGCATGATTGGGTCACTCATGTATCTAACAGCTAGTCGTCCTGATATCCAATTCTCCACATGTCTCTGTGCACGGTACCAAGCTAACCCAAAAGAATCCCATCTAGTGGCTGTTAAGAAAATTTTCAGGTATCTCAAAGGAACACCATCCCTAGGCCTATGGCATCCAAAGGAATCAGGCTTTGATCTCAAGGCCTATTCAGATTCAGATTATGCTGGATGCTGTATTGACAGGAAAAGCACTTCAGGCAGCTGTCAAATCCTAGGAGGAAAATTGGTTGGATGGAGTGCTAAGAAGCAAAACTTTGTGGCTATGTCTTCAGCTGAAGCAGAATATGTCGCTGGAGCCAGCTGTTGTGCTCAGGTGCTTTGGATGAAAAGTCAATTGACTGACTATGAAATTTTATATGACAAAGTGCCAATCTTTTGTGACAACACCAGCGCCATTGCCATATCCAACAACCCTGTTCTTCACTCTCGTACCAAACACATTGATATCAGGTATCATTTCATCAGGGATCATATAATGAAGGGAGACATTGAGCTGCATTTTGTTCCCACAGAGCTGCAACTAGCTGATATCTTTACAAAGCCTTTGGCTGAACCTTTGTTCAACAGGCTAGTTTGTTAGAAATACGTTTTAACGTATATTAGAAGTATCGGTCGCTCCACAATATGATTTATGTTGTAATAGCTCGTAGTTAGTAATTAGTTGTTATTTGCTTATTAACTTAAGTAAGAACCGGTCCATGGGCTTGTCATGGACCGGCCCAAGCCCAATGTTTGGCTTGGACTATAAATACCCCTTTCCACTAAGGAAAGGGGTTGGTTGTTGTTTTCATTCACATTTCATAGTAATAAAATCTTCCATATATTTCTCTCACTTTCTCTCTCTAGTTTCTCTCACTAGAAAAACATCAACCCACTTCATAGATTCATAGGTTATCAATTTCTACATTTGGTATCAAGAGCTATGGGGTGATTTAAGGTAAGGATTGTGTTGCTTTTTTAGTTTTTGAATCTATTAGTGATATTTAGGAAAAATCAATCTTGAATCTTGTTGTTTTTGGTGTTTTTGTTATTGGGATTGATTGATAAGGATTGGGTTTAGCTTATTTTGGTAAAAATCATAAAACTTTTTGTGGTTTTGGATCAAAAATCGGGGTTAAAAGCTTCTTTTTAAGTCTCGGAAACAATTTCTTCCAGTTTTTTCCGAATAGGATTCCGAATAGGAGGATTTTCAGCATAGATAGTTTATTCCGAATAGGATTCCGAATAGGAGGAGTTTCCGAATAGAAGAAATTTTTCCGAATAGAGAATTTTTTTTCCGAATAGAAGAATTTTCCGAATAGAGAATTTTTTCCGAATAGAAGAAAATTTTCCGAATAGAGAATTTTTTCCGAATAGAAGAAAATTTTCCGAATAGAGAAGTTTTTTCCGAATAGAAGTTTTTTCCGAATAGCCAATCTTTCCGAATAGACACCAATTTTCCGAATAGCCAACTTTTCCGAATAGACACCAATTTTCCGAATAGCCAAAATTAGGAAATATTCCGAATTGCCATCATTCCGAATAGACCAGTTTTTCCGAATAAGCTAAATTGCCAAAATATTCCGAATTGAAGAAAACATTCCGAATAGGGGTTTTTCCGCATAAGGGTTATTCTGCATAGAGTTTATTCCGAATAGGGTATTTTTCAGCATAGGATTATTCCGAATAGGCATTATTCCGAATAAGGGTTTATTCTGAGTTTGGGTTATTCCGTATAAGCAAGTTCAAGGGGTATTTGAGTTTTTCCGACGATCTTTAGTGGATTTAATCTTGAGTTAACCAACACAACACAAATTCTCAACCTTTCTTCACTGCTCGATCAAACGATAATCTTTGAGTCTGTTAAGTGATCACAATGAATCCAAGTTCATTAATGCCTCAGATGACATCTCTTACGGATATCTCGATCATAACGGGGACTGATAGTCGTCCACCGATGCTTATTAAAGAGGTGTTTGAGGCATGGCAAGGTCGAATGATGCAATATCTAAAGGGGAAACCGACATACGGAAGGCTTATGGTCAAATCGATTTTGAATGGTCCACTCGACTATGGTACCATTACGGTTGACAACGTGACTAGACCACGAGAATTTGAAGAACTCACTCCAGCTCAACAACTTGTTGCAGATGCAGATGAAAAAGCTCTTCAAACAATTCTTCAAGCTCTTCCCCATGATATTTATAGGATGGTAAGCAAGTATACGGTAGCAAAAGACTTATGGGAACGTCTTAAGGTGTTGCTACAAGGTACATCTCTCACAAAACAGGAAAGGGAATGTCAGTTGTATGACCTGTTTGATAGATTCACCTACAACCCAGGGGAAACACTTCATGATTATTACTTCAGATTCACCACACTTATGAATGATCTGAATGTATACAATCTTGAGATTGCTCCATTCCAGGTTAACACCAAATTCTTGAATACTCTACCTCAAGCTGAATGGGGTGAGTATATTACCGATGTCAAGTTAACCAGGGATCTGCACAAGTGCAATTTGGATCAAATATATGCCTTCCTTCAGCAGCATGAGAAGCATGTGATTATGCACCGTTCTCCTCGTGGTATGTATCCAGATTCCTTAGCTTTGATGGCGAATCAACCAAGTTTGTCACACAACAACACACCCTATATCTTGGGACATCAAACCTATCATGCATCACCTTACATGACACCAACTTTTCCCCAATACTCGATCTTACCACAACCTCCCACCTCACATCAGCAACAGTATCGGTTCAATGCACCTTCACCACAATATGCTTCACAACTTCCTCCAGCAAATGTTGCACCTTATGCTCAGCCTTCATATTCTTCTTATCAAGAGAATGCAGCATATCCAACAAGCTACCCTGATTATGCAGCTCATCCAGATCAAGCACTGTATTGTGATGATGAAGAAGTCCCTGTTCCTGTTTTTCAACAAGGAGCTGACCCAGTTGAAGTGCTAACTACTATGTCTGCATATCTCACAAGAACTTTAAGCAAACGAGGATACAGAGGATCAGCTCCTACCAACAATCAGTTGAGGAACTCATCCAATTCTCGCCAACAAGCTACAATTGAGAATGGCAGGGTCATGGTTCAGCCAATTCAACCGTATCAGGGGAGATCTTCCACTTCAACCAATGCTCGCACGATCAATTCTGCTCCGGCTCCAATGGTCAACAATCCTCCACGGGCTAATACAGGCAAGTTGAGAATGATTACCTGCTACAACTGCAAAGAAGAGGGTCATATGTCCAGGGATTGTAAGAAACCCAAAAGGAAAAGGGATGGACAGTGGTTTGCAGAAAAGATCTATCTGGTAAATGCTCAGGCGCAAGGAAGGGAACTTGATGAAGAGGAGCTTGCATTTCTTGCTGACCCAGGGATTGCTGAACAAGACGTTGTCACCACGCAAAATGCAGCTTACCAAGCCGATGATCTTGATGCGTATGATTCCGACTGTGATGACTTTCAAACTGCAAAGGCTGCTTTCATGGCAACTTTCTCCAGCTTAGGGCCAGATAAGAAATCTGAGGTACTTATTAATAACACCGATAATGCCACTGATGCTAGTATTCAACCACATCAAGTTGGGCAAGAGAGTGCTGATTCGAATGAATCTTCGGTGGTGAGTCTCTCAAACGAAGAGACAAACAATGATAGCAATATCAATGTGAGTCCCCAGACTTTGAGTGAATCACAACCGGGATCCATTTCGCATACGCCTACTCCTGCTCAACAAGATTTGGTCATGGTTCCTGCTACATTACTTAGCCAAATGAATGCTGCACTCTTAGAAACCTTAGCTAAGAATAAGAATTTGTCTGATGAGCTTGCCTTAAGCAATGAGAAAGTACAAACTTTGGAATTAGTGCCTTCGTCTAGTGTTCTCACAAATCTCGAATATGATCATTTTAGAAACAAACAAATGAGTCACTTGCAAGAGATCGAAAACTTAAGAGCAAATCTGTCTAATGAACTTAAAGAAAAGGAGTTAGTGGTCACTAATTTTCAAAAACTTCAAACTGATTTTGAAATACTCGAATCTAAGAAGACTGAAATGGAGATTAATGCTACTAATAAGATTAGAAGTCTAGACTACTTGCTGTTAAGACAATACGCTGCTTCACAACTAGTTCACTTATTTGATGCTTCGTTTAAAGAGTTTAACTTATCACGTCTAAAAGGCCTTCCCCCTAATCCACGATATGCAAAACAAGCTTTAAGACATAGTCCTAGACTTTATAATGCAACTCAATTAGGATTGGCTTTAGACCCGATTGTTTTTCCCAATGATCGAACAAGTAAGGTTCTAGTTGATGAGGATCGGTCATACAATTCAGAAAAATATCCCGATTGTGATTATTTTAAAATGAATAAGGAGCTTGCTAAAACTGATTTTAGAGTTCGCTTCCATATGGACAAAGATCTCATTACAGCACCAACCTACATGATAGAGGAAGAAAGCCCTAGTACATTTCCTACACTTGTCAACATGGAAGGTCCTAAGGAAATTCCAAAGAATCTTCCACCTGTTAGCACTGTATAGTTAAACTTGCAAGAGATTAACCGATACTTTACTAACTTTGACAAGGTCATCTTGGAATGTACGACTTCAAATGGCTTAAATGCCGGAGAATGGGCTTTCGAACACATGAACGAGGTGTTTAAAACTGAGATCAATCCGTTTGTCGAAAGTCTAAAAAGAAGTTTTGCATCTCTTAAGGAAAATCTTCAGTTTGAAATTGGTGAAGTTCAAAAAGTGTTTTATGAAATGGACACCGCTTACGAACTGCAACTAATTGAAAAGGAAAAGATTTCAACCGAATATGACCGATTCTTGTCCGAAGTTATCTCGTGTGATGTGCTTACTATTGTAAATGTTAAATATTCGAATGAGCTTACATCCGCTATGATGAATTGTGATGCTGTGAATATTTGTGAGGATATTTGTGATGATGTTTGTGATATTTCTGTAAATGTTGCTGAAACTGTAAATGAGGTAGATAATCATTCTTGTCATGAATCTAACGCTGAGTTTTTAAAGCTACAAGATTCTTATAATTTACTTTCTCAACGCTTTAATCAACTAGAACAACATTGTATATCTTTAGAATTAAAACAACAAGCTCAAAATGAAAATCTTTCGATATCAAATGTTTGTGAAAACGGTGTTGAGACAAGTGACAAGATGATTGCAATTGTTAAGACATTAGAGGAAGAAATCATGAGATTGAAGAGAGAGATATCATCAAAGGAAACATTAAGAATGGAACTAGAGGCCGTAGAGTCTAAAAACCAGGTCTTAGAAATTAGACTATCAACTGTTCTAGGGGAGATGGATCGGACAAGGCAGGGACTATCCGCTCTTTATGGTTCACTAGAAGATCGATTCGCTTTTAATGCGACACAGCAACAATATTATGTTGAACAACTGAACCAAAAGTGCGAAGAAATCTCTGACTTGAACATCCTGCTCATAGACAAAAATATGGTTTTGGCTGAGTTAAAGGAGACACTTCTTCTCACTCGACAAGAAGTTGTTGATAACTTAGCTACCGACTCTGCACCGTCCACTAGTGCTCCAACAACCAAGAAAGTAGTGCTTTATAAGAATCCGCTTCATAAGAGAAACCAGCTTACCTATGATGATTATATGAAGAATGCCATTAAGCATGTCGATCTTCTTAGGGATATTTTAGACGATCTTTATGCCTTAGATCTCTCAAGTAGCGACTATTATTCGGCTCATGAATATGTTAAGCGAGTTCAATATTGCTTGGCTTATTTACAATACATAGGTACACCAGGTTCTGCACTACTTAATAATAGGCCCATTGCTGTCACTCCATTTAATAAGACTCCAGGAGCGAAACCGTCATTGGCACAATCAAGTAAGACACCTTTAAAATCTGCTGCTAATGTTCCCAATTTGCCTTCTATAGGATTAAAAGCGACTACTAAGGCTAAAGGATCGCCACTCAAGAAAGATAAGATCAAGCCCGCCACTAGTAGTGCCACAAAGATGAAAGTAGAAGTCCACAATAGGAATGCTAGTTCAGTTTTAAATAAAACGAATCATGTTAAGACTAAAAGCTCTGCGCCTGTGCAGCAGCCTAAACCATTCGTGAATTCTGATTTAAATTGTTGGAATTGTAATGAATGTATGTTTTCCCAGCGTCATGATTTGTGTCTGATTGATCACGTTAATGAAATGAATGCTATTAAGAATGGTCTTGAATGGAAGCCAACGGGTAGAACTCGTGCCCAAGTTGGCTGGCAATGGCGTCCCACTGGTAGGACCTTTACTCTCGATGGTAAAATGTGCCCTTTAACTAGGAATGCATCTATTGAGGTTAGGTCTGAGCGTCCTTTAGTTAGGAACACTCGCACTCAAGTAAGGAAACAGCGCCCTTTAATTAGGTCAGCCCCCACTATAGTGCCTATCAGTGTAGAAATACCTCAGGATTTGAGCCAATTAGAATCTACACCACCAATTAAGAAGAAAAAGGCTAGGAAATCTAAGAAACCTAGAGTTAGCAAATCTAAGATTATTAAATCTGTACCTGCTAATAACAAGGAACACTCAGATTCCGATACCTCTACATTGTCTTTGTGTGGTGATATTTTCAGGTGGTCCAAATCATCCTGTGGTATTTGGACTCCGGTTGTTCAAAACATATGACCGGAAATCGCTCGATGCTCCGAAATTTCGTCAGCAAGTTTCTTGGTACGGTTAAATTTGGGAATGATCATATAGCAAAGATTATGGGGTATGGTGAATATCAGATTGGAAACGTGAAGATTTCTAGGGTATACTATGTTGAAGGTCTTGGTCATAACTTATTCTCAGTAGGACAGTTTTGTGATTCCAACCTTGAGGTTGCTTTTCGACAACACACTTGTTTCATCCGCAACTTGGAAGGAAAAGATTTGTTGAAGGGATCTCGTGGTGCAAATCTTTACACTTTGTCCTTACAAGACATGATGGCCGCTTCTCCAGTATGTCTTCTCTCTAAAGCTTCTAAGACCAAGTCATGGTTATGGCATCGCAGATTATCTCATCTTAATTTTGATGCTATAAATCATCTGGCTAAAAACGAGTTAGTTCGTGGTCTTCCCAAGCTTAAATTTCACAAGGATCATTTATGTTCCGCGTGTTCAAGGGGGAAAAGCACCAAGAAATCTTACAAACCCAAAGCTGAAGACACTAATCAAGAAAAACTTCATCTTTTGCATATGGATCTTTGTGGACCGATGAGAACTGAAAGTGTGAGCGGTAAGAAATTCATTCTCGTCATTGTGGATGATTTCTCAAGGTTTACATGGGTTAGATTTCTACGTACAAAGGATGAAGCTCCGAAAGCTATCATCACTTTTCTGAAGTTCATTCAGGTACGTTTGAATACCACTGTCCGCCGTATTCGTACAGACAATGGTACAGAGTTCGTCAACCAGACTCTTCGTGATTATTATGAAGGAATTGGTATATCACATGAAACATCCGCTGCACGCACTCCACAACAAAACGGTGTCGTTGAAAGACGGAATCGCACACTTATGGAAGCTGCTAGGACCATGCTTATTTATGCGAACGCTCCATTGTTCTTGTGGGCAGAGGCTATTTCTACTGCATGTTTCACCCAAAACCGTTCAATCATTCGGAAACGCCATGGAAAAACACCTTATGAGCTTCTACATGACCGCAAACCCGATGTTTCATTTTTCCATGTGTTTGGTGCTCTGTGTTATCCAAACATCAATAGTGAGAACTTGGGTAAGCTTCAACCAAAAGCTGACATAGGTATTTTCATTGGTTACTCACCGTCCAAAAGAGCATACCGAATCTATAACCGTCGTCTTGGCAAGATTGTAGAAACTATGGACGCAGATTTCGACGAGCTGACAGCGATGGCTTCTGAGCAACACAGCTCTGAACCCGCGCTTCATGAGATGGGACCCGGTGCTATAAGTTCCGGATTAGTTCCCAACAATCCTACTTCTACATCATTTTTACCACCATCAAGGCCCGAGTGGGATAAACTGTTTCAACCGTTGTTTGATGAATTCTTCGATCCCCCGACTGATGAAGTTCCAGTACCTGTAGTAATTGCTCCAATACCTGAAGTGGTTGCTCAAGTTAATGAACCTTTATCTAATGCATCTACAATTCAAGTTGAACCTGATGCACCTTCACCAAGTGATTCACAAACTACACCTGAATCATCACCCCTACTTGTGCCTAATGATGTAGAAGAGGATACTACTGATCACGACTTGGAATATGCTCACTTGCAAGAGCTTCCTTTCTTTGGTGTAGCGATACCTGAAAACCCTTCAGCCGCGTCGACCTCAGAAGAAGCTCCATCTATTGTTCACTCCAGACCACCTAGGATTGAAAACCATAGCACTAAATGGACAAAAGATCACCCAATTAGGAATGTTATTGGAGATCTAGATCGACCAGTCTCTACACGCCATCAACTACAAGAGAGTGCACTATATTGTTACTTTGATGCATTTCTCTCTGAAGTTGAACCCAAAAATTGGCAGCAGGCTATGACCCAATCATCTTGGATTGAAGCTATGCAGGAGGAACTCAATGAATTCAAACGACTAGAAGTATGGGAATTGGTTCCTCGCCCTGACAAGGTTAACATCCTTACTTTGTTATGGGTTTATAAGGTTAAACTTGATGAGATGGGTTCGGTATTAAAGAATAAAGCAAGATTGGTCGCTAGAGGATATAAACAAGCCTTGGGTATAGACTTTGAGGAATCTTTTGCTCCTGTGGCTAGATTGGAGGCGATTAGACTATTCCTTGCGTTTGCTGCTCATATGAACATGATCGTCTATCAAATGGATGTGAAGACGGCATTTTTGAACGGTGAACTAAGGGAAGAGGTTTATGTTAGTCAACCGGATGGGTTCGTCAGTACGGAGTCTCCTAACCATGTGTACAAGCTTAAGAAGGCTCTCTATGGGTTGAAACAAGCTCCACGCGCGTGGTATGATCTCCTGTCAACATATCTCATGTCGGAAGGCTTCTCCAAAGGCAAAGTGGACCCCACTCTATTCACTCTCAAGGACGGCAACGACATGCTTCTGGTACAAATTTATGTTGATGATATAATTTTTGCTGCCACTAACATAGAATTGTCTAAACAATTTGAGAAGATAATGTCCACACGCTTTCAGATGTCGATGATGGGAAAAATTTCATTTTTCTTAGGATTACAGATTTCTTAGAATCCCAGAGGCATCTTTATAAATCAATCCAAATATGCTCTAGAATCTCTTAAGAAATATAATTTTGAGAATTGTGACCCCGTAGACACTCCAATGGTGGAGAAATCCAAGTTAGATGAAGATAGGGATGGGATTATTGTCGATCCGAAACTTTACCGTGGAATGATTGGCACCCTTCTCTATCTGACTGCTAGCAGGCCTGATTTGCAATTTGCTGTATGCATGTGTGCCCGGTATCAGGCTCGGCCTACCGAAAAGCACTTACATGTTGTGAAAAGGATCTTTTGGTATCTAAAAGGAACACTTCATCGTGGTCTATGGTATCCGAAAGATTCCTCGATTGCTTTAATATCATACGCAGATGCCGATCATGCTGGATGTCAAGATACGAGGCGTAGCACTTCTGGATCTGTGCAACTCCTAGGAGATAGATTGATCAGTTGGTCTTCAAAAAGGCAGAAAAGCGCTGCAATATCAAGCACGGAGGCTGAATACATCGCCATGTCCGGTTGTTGTGCTCAAGTCCTTTGGATGAGATCACAATTAACTGACTACGGTCTTGGATTTAACAAAATCCCGATGTATTGTGACAACAAGAGCGCCATTGCCCTTTGCTGCAACTATGTTCAACACTCCCGGGCCAAGCACATAGACATTCGCTACCATTTCATTAAGGAGCAGGTGGAGAACGGAGTGATCGAGCTGTATTTTGTCACTACTGAGTACCAGCTGGCGGATATGTTCACCAAAGCCTTAGATCGAGGACGAATCGAGTTTTTGATCGACAAGCTTGGCATGAAATCATTCACTCCAGCGACTCTCAAAGAGTTGGCAGAAGAATCAGCTGAATAGTCGTGGTAAACTATTCAGAGTATCCTTTGGTTGTGATCATGTATATTATCGTAAATATATAAACCACAAAAGAAAATACAAAAATATAAAACCAAGAAAAAAAAAAACCATAAAAAATATAAAACCAAGAAAAACCATAAAAATTATAAAATCAAGAAAAACCAAAAATATTTTTCGTTTTAAATCGGGCATGTCTTTTAGTACGGTAATATTTACGGCCTTAGAAATGTCGATCAATATTGACACGGTGCCATAAATAGAGTCCGTATAAAAGTTGTACATTTTTAAAACATGCCCATTATGGCTTGTAGTTATTTCAGACTGCAACCCGGTTTTCATATTAAAGTCACGTATTTCCTTGGAAAACGTTGGCTCAGAACGGGAATTCATTTTCTCGGGCGTGATTTACAAGCCAAATCATGCAAAGGGATCAAGTTTACTTTACAACTTGGTCTAACACGAATTTGTGTACGTCTCAGTGCATTAATTTGTTACAATAAGAGAAATCTTATTAACACCACGAATCAAAACTTTTCAAGATATTAATTGGGAAATGTTTTTCATCATCAATATTTGACTCTTTAAACAATGACTACAGCTCTTTAAATAGAAAACGGGTCATCGTTTAAGGGGGAGAAAATATTAAAATCATCTTCGTCATTAAATCGATTTTCAAAAAATGATTGTGAAAATTAAGGGCTACATGGAAATTGAGTTGTTTTTGCTTTAGAAAACGACTTGTGTTCGTTCTAAGTGATAGGCATGGCTTTTAGATATTGGAGAAATTCTAATAGATTGTGTTTGCCAAGTTGTGTGTAAGGGATAAGTGAAATGAAAAAGTTAGAAATAAATTGGAAAAGAATAGATAATTGAGGGACTAAAGGTGATGTTTAATGAATCTAGTCAAAAATTGACCTAAGTCAAAAAACAAAACACCCCGCCCCTCACTATTCATATTCACTGTTCTTGTTTTCCACTGCCGCCATTGATAAACCTCCACACAAAACAAACACACGTAAATCAATCATATCAGAATCATTCACTTTCTCAGATCAAGATCATCTAAAAAGGTACTAAATCGGCTTAATATTTCATGAACATCAATTTAATTAACTGTTTAAGGTGGAAATCAAACGAATCAAATTACTGATTAATTAGGGTTAAATAATTTGGGGGTTTTGCTTGGGTTGTACTCGGAATAGGTTTAATTGCACTACTTTGGCCTTTAGAACTCTTGAATCAATCGATTGCATGCCCAATTAGAAAAAACGTCACTGTTTGTAACTTTCCGAATATAACAGTTTTTTCCGCATAGGGTAAATTTTCCGCATAGGAAAAAGTTCCGCATAGGGCAAAAGTTCCGCATAAGGCAAAAGTTCCGCATAAGGCAAAAGTTCCGCATAGGGCAAAAATTCCGCATAGGGCAAAAGTTCCGCATAAGGCAAAAATTCCGAATAGGGGCAAATGTTCCGAATAGGGATAAAGTTCCGAATAGGGATAAAGTTCCGAATAGGAATAAAGTTCCGAATAGGGATAAAGTTCCGAATAGGGATAAAGTTCCGAATAGGGATAAAGTTCCGAATAGGGATAAAGTTCCGAATAGGGATAAAGTTCCGAATAGGGATAAAGTTCCGCATAGGCCAATGTTCCGAACAGGGATAAAGTTCCGCATAGGCCAATGTTCCGAATGGAGGAATTTTTTCCGCATAGCCCAAATGTTCCGAATGGAGGAATTTTTTCCGCATAGCCCAAATGTTCCGAATAGTGCTTTTATTCCGCATAGCCTAATATTCCGAATAGAGCTGTTATTCTACATAGCCAAATGTTCCGAATAGGCCTTTATTCAGAATAGGGATTTTATTCCACATAGGCTAATTATTCCGAATAGAAGATGTTTGAATGATTTCAAAGCTTAAGGGATAATGTCATATGTACAATGCTTAGGTTTAAAGTCATAATGATATTCATACTTGTTTGTATCAACCTTTGTGTTTTATCTTAAGCAGAAACGATGACTAACCCTACCGTACAACAACTACAAGACAACAGAGCCGCCGCCATTGCTGAAGCCAAGACTCTAAAGTTTGTTCCAAACAACTACCGTCTGAAGGAGGTATCTCACTCTACCCATAATGGCTTTAAGGTAGCTACAGCCATGCTTGATAAATCTCACTTCAAGTATGCGCTAAGGAGAAGTGCTTCGGTGCCATATGACTACCTTTACGAGTTCTGGGCTACCAAAGAGAGGACGTCGAACAAGATCACTTTTTCTTTGGACAACAAGCAGCAGACGCTTACTGTGTCCGAATTCAGGAAGATCTTTGGCTTTCGACCGATACTCAAAGGTCTACCATCATACTCACCCAACCCTACCAAGGACCAGATGATGGAGATGTTCACCTCCATTGGATGTCTTGACATTCGAACCCCGTCTGAGTTTACTACTGCCAAAATTGGTCAACCATGGAAAGCTATTTTTGGGATTCTTAGCCGATGCTTGACACCCAAAACAACTGGGTATGATGCTGTTCGTCCACCAATCATCAAGATGTTTTATGGTATGTTCAAAGGTATGGGTATTGATTATGCATCACTGCTGTGGGAGGAGTTTACTTTTCAACTCTTCACTAACACCAAGGGTAAAATTAAAACTTATCAGTACCCTAGGTTTATTAAGTTGATCATCCATTACTTTATGGAAAACGATGCATCCATTAACAAGCTTGCAGGTAGTCGTCACCATATGATAGATGATGATGATTTGGTAGACTTAAGGCAGGAGACTCATTCGAATACGGTTATTCCTGGTCCCATTCCCAGTCATCTTCTGACCGATGAGATCATTGAATCTGATGATTACAAGAACTTGCTCACGGAAATTGAGAAACAACGAGCAAGCCTTCTAGCAGGTGAAGACTCATCTACCACGGTTAAAAGCAAAGGTAAAAGGAAGCAAGCAGATTTACCTGAGCCCAAAACCAAGAAGAAGAAGACAGAGGGTAAGAAGGGAAAGGGTAAGGACTTGATGCGTCTGCGTGACGAAGAAAATATTGCTGATCCTGATATTGAGAAAACTGAGAAACAAATGATGAAGACAGCCATTCAAAGGAGCAGGAAAGATACTGGTGGTAGTGGTTCAGGTGTAAGAGTAGACGTTGAGGATGAGTATATTGAACCTCATGATGTTGATGAGTTTGGGTCACCCGAAAATTATTCCACTTCGAAGGAGCCATCAATCCCTATTTCTACACCACCTCCTCCACCTACTCAACCTTTAACAACTCAACCTCCACCAATTCAACCCTTACCAACCAAACAGGTTTCTACACCACTTCCTCCACCACCACCAAAGCCCATCCTTAGCACCGCAGTCACAACCGAGCCTATTCCCTCAACCCAGAGCAGCTCTGCAACATCTGCAATGGCAGCAATAGTGATGGCCGAGATGTTGGATAAACACATGGATAAACAAAAGAGCGAAATGGATGAACTTCGCCAAGAGCTACAAAGACGTGCTCAAAGTGAAGAAGCATCTAAGAAGGCTCAAGAAGAGTTGATTGCCAAGTTCGCTGCAGACATGGAAGCTACACGTAAAGCTCATTCAGAGGAACTTGCTCAGGTAAAAAGGGATGAAGCTAATAGGCATAAAGCACGAATTGCAAGACTTAAAGCTATTAAGGATGACCTTAAAGAGCAAAAAGACGCTCTTGAAGCTACTATTGAGCAGAAAGTAAAAGACTCCGTTGAATCCTTAATGTCTAAACTGCGTGATGACTTGAAGACGCTTGCTGCTGATAACTTGATGATCAAGTCATCCAATCCCTCAGAAGCCGCCTACAAGATCGCATATGACTTGACGGATTTTGAACTGAAGAAGATCCTTAAGGCTCGAATGAAGGAACTTGGTTCGTTTGATAAATCGAGGAAACAACGGGCTCTCTTCAAATCCCTGAATGACGCTATCATGGAGGATGATAGGTTGTTCAAGACGTTTGGAAGTGTGGTACCCTACCACATTCTCCCTGAAGAAGAACGGGAAGAGAGTGAGGAAGACGAGGGTACTGGTGGAGAGGAGGAAGAAGAAGAAGAAGAAGATAAGAACGAGGAGGAGGATGAGGATGAGAATAATGATGAGGATGAGGATGAGAATGATGAGGATGACGATAATGATAAGGATGATGAAGATGATGATGAGGATGATGAGGATGATGATGATGAGGATGGAGATGATGATAATGATGGTAATGATGGTGGTGATGGTCACCAGGAGAGTGTTAAGGGGAGCAATGTGGATAAAGGTGAACAGCGTGAGAAAGGGGATAAGGGCGCCAGCTCAAAGAAAGTGGTTAAGTCTGGCACCAAGTCAAAGAAAGATGCAGCACCAAAGGAGAAGTCTACATCCACGGAATCCAGACGATCGAAGTGGCGCCATGACGTGAATGCCACTACAGGGTCATCTATTCCTGGTACATTTATCCATAAATCAATACCTGTTACCACTAACCCCGTTAGTTCTTGTGTTGTTACTCCTGTGATTGCAGAATCGGTTACCGAACCAGAAGCTGCACAACACTCACCCGTCCATGACACTGCTGAAATGCCTGAATCTGAACAAGCAGATGTTCATGTCTCTACTCCTATGCAACAAAACCCACAATCTACTATTCCTGAACCAAGCACAAGGAACTGGGAGGACACGTTGGAAATCGACGAGACTGCTCCACCACAGGCTTGGATCATGGCAGCGGCGCAGTATGATCCGATCACCGACGCCGACAAAGAAGTCTTGTACCTTCGTATCCGAAGTCCGATTGACTTATGTGCATTTCTTGCTCATGAGTATAAGACTTCGGTTACTCCATCATTGGTGAAGAAAGTACTGAAGGATAAAAGACTTCGCGCCAAAACCCGGTTGCCCCAAATGGAGTTCGAATATTATGCCGAGGAGATCCTGAAGGCTCTGAATACCGTTCAACGGCCAGGTCTTCATGAATCAGAAAGAGCTCCACCTCCAATGGATCAAGATAATCAGATTGCTCTTGACTTCTTTGTCACCAATGATCTGGTGTATCTACTGAAGGGGTCATCAAAGTACGCAACATCCCTGACATTGCTGAAAGCTGCCAACTGGGGGACTATACCTTTCATCGAGGAAAAGGTAAACCGACTCTGGGTCCCTAAGATAAATCGTAATTATGATATGTATGCTGTCATAGGTGCATCTCATTGGGACGAACGAGTCAGAAGGGCGTACAGGTGTTGCTGCTTAGTCAATTCTGGAAGCTCAGTTAGATCCGATATCCGCATCTCCAGCATTTTATGGATGAAAACAGAAGCCAAGAATGGCTACTATCATGTGACGGAGATTCGTTTGAAAAGGGAGGATGACAGGGAATACAAAATCCAGCAGGGAGATTTTTCCATCATTCGCCTTGAGGATATTGAAGATATGCTGCTTCTGATGACCAGAGATCAACTCACCCATATTCCTCGTGAAGATCTCATTGCTTTGAATACAGCACTTCGTATGTTCACACGAAGCATTGTCATCAAGACACGAGTTGAAGATCTTCAGTTGGGAGTCGAAAGCTATCAGAGGAAGCTCAATTTAACCCGTCCTGTGAATCAAGTGTTACCTCAACATGTAGCAAGATGTCCTTATACCGGCATTTCTGTTCCGAATTCCGGCATCTTCTACTTAAACAGTCGAGGTTTGATGAAGTTTATGAGGGTGGGGGAGCTCCACAAGTATAGTGATGGCACTCTTATACAAGTCAGAGACAAGTTGGAGCATCTGAACTCGGGTGGAACTTTGCCAGAAATGACGGAGGATTGGCATCCAGGTTACCGGCAGATGGCAAAGTATGTCATCAAGAAGATCGATCAGAAGCTCCGTAAACGTAGATTGATGAGGAGCTTGGAAAGATTTGTGGGTGGTAGACCATATGGAGTGCACTACAGGACACTGCAACGATCCATCTGAAGGGTCGTACATTTCAGGTCACTCTATATTGGTATTATTTGTGAATATGTATATTTGTGAATAATGTGTTTTAATGGCTTGTTGTAGTGTTAAGGTATGATAATTTTTCAAGAATTTCTCACGAGATTCTAAATCTTTCAAAATATATCATACTAAAGCACTACAACTACCCCTTATTAACTTAAGGGGGAGCAATCATTTGTTCTATGGCCAAACATCAATTTCATTTTTACCCAAAGACCGGTTAATCCATTCAATATCCCAAATATTAATGGTTAACATTTTGGATAAGGGGAGAAAATGGGATTAAGGAGATTTAAATGATACTTGGCTAAAATGAAAAAGACTTAAAGATTATCCAACTTAATATGTGTAAAGCACGTGTTAAGGGGGAGCGTTTTTGATGAACAAAACACCTAAGGTACAAAACTTTTGATTTCAATATCACAAGTACTTTAGGTGATTTTCAATGATTTTTCATGGTGGCAATTCCTTCCCAAAACACGCTTAATTCACGACGGATGTGGTGACAAAAGGGTGGTAGGAATAGGTTTAGTCCTATGATTCATCAGAACCGATGGAATCTTCCCAAGGACAATTCCTTAGATAGAATTAGAAGTCCTAGGAAAGATGGAGAAAGAATGTGAACGTAGCTGAATGCCGACCAATTACTTAAGCTAGCACTGGAACAATCACAACAAGGTGCTAGTGATGACGTATTGGTAAGCATTGAAGGGGTTGAAGAATGAAAAAGAAATGTAAAGATAAAGGGTGTAAAGAAAGAAGCCCTCCTTACAACTTTAGGCAGAAACCGGGTCAATACATATGCTATTGAGGTCATTTTTGCTAATGATTCTCGGTATTGAAGAAAGACATCATGGACCCAGTGATGCAATGCACAACCCTTCCCCAGCTAACTCAAATATCTCTCAAAAGGTATTTGTTTTAATCACACGGAGATCAACACGTTATCTACTGGTTTATTCACTCCGAATAGACTGGTATTGAAAAGGTGGCACTCCTCTCCAGCCATCGCTCACTAAATCAAAACGCACAATCGAGTCTAGAGCCAAGAGATCATCAAAAGTCTCATTAGGACACTTTCCATTTATTCCTTGCTTTCTCACACACTGTGAAAAGTAAGAGATTTTCATGAGTCCTACGCAGTATTCCTGTAATATTGCCAGAACATCCGAGTAATACGCAAGTATTACAATGAAGATGGAAATCCTGCTTGAGCCAACATCAAACAAGCTCATGGTAGGTTACACGTGCGGTTCTTTTAGAACCAATCTTGTGAAAAACTGGAAGGTAACAGTGGTTTAATTCTTAATTGAACTTAAACTCGTTCCAGGCCTCTTCGCATTATCATATGATCTTGCCAGAACACTCAGAGTGACTCTTTATTGACCACAGTGACGAGTGGAAATCCTTCTAGTGTCAACATCAAACAGCACTTGGTAGGTAACGTGCAAGATTCTTTATGAATCGAGCTCGTGACAACTGGAAAGCAACGATGGTGAAAATCTTAATTGAGATTCACTTGTTCCAGGTTTCATGAATTGACGGCTTTTAATCACAAGGATAATTTATCCAAGTGATTCACTCTTTATGTTCGCAGTCAGCTTTGGACGGTCGAATAAAGAGAACGGGTTTACCCGCGAAATCCTGTCAGGAAGTTACTTAATTGAAACTATCCGTCACGGGTACGATATCTAATATCGTCCAACGGTCTTCACCGACCGGAGGTAAAATGCTACCGAATTAGAATAAAATGTTCAAAGCCATTTTATTCGTGTCGTTGCTGTGTACCTGCTAAAGACGGTGGCGTTGCTGAGTACCTGTTGAAGACGGTGGCGTTGCTGTGTACCAGTGAAGACGGTGGTGTTGCGGTGTACCTGTAAAAGTCGTTCCCACATGCTTATGTCTTTTGCAACAAAAATTCAAGAAAGTACAAAATGAAGTCTTCCGCTGTACCAAACTCTGAAGCTTTCAAGAACCCAACAAAAGGACGTAAGTGTGAGGAACATGAAGTCACGAGGAGGCAAAGTTCACAAGAAAGGCAAAAATCGCACGTGAAAGGCCAAAGAACAATGCTCTCAAGTCAAAGCCAAAAAGATCAAATCAACATATTCACAACAAAAGAAAGAAAAGAAGAAAAGACTACGAGCTAAAGAACGAAGACTTAGTATAGTATGCTAGGTTTAGAACTTTGTAACGTGGAGTGACCTCCCTTAGGGGGAGATTGTTAGAAATACGTTTTAACGTATATTAGAAGTATCGTTCGCTCCACAATATGATTTATGTTGTAATAGCTCGTAGTTAGTAATTAGTTGTTATTTGCTTATTAACTTAAGTAAGAACCGGTCCATGGGCTTGTCATGGACCGGCCTGATAGGTGTGAAAACACCCATCTTTTCTACCACTTAATTACAAGAAAACGGGACCTAAACGTATATTTTATGTCGTAAATGGCGGAATTATGTGTGGTTTGTGTTTTTATTGTGTTTCAGGGTCAAAATGTGAAAAGGAAGGAAAACACGGTCTTTCACGGGCTTTTATAGAAGAAAACGACAAAAGACGAAGTCGAAAGATCAAGAGTGGAGAAAGAACGGAAGTCCAAGACCAATTCGAAGATTTATTGAATAAAAAGTCAAAGACGGAAGTTTAATAAAAAAAAAGCCGAAGAACTCGAGTCTAATAAATAAACAAATTATAAGACGAGTTTAATTAATCCCGAGACAAAGTCGATAAAGTCGAAAGAACTTAAAAGACGAGAAGACGTGAAGAAAGAAAGAAAGAAGAGGCAACACATGCACCTCCCCATTTCCTATAAATACCCTCCTAAACTCATTTAGGAGGGTTGGTTAGTTTTTAGTTTAGCTTAGTTTTTCTTTCATTTTTTGTAGGTGATTCTAGAGAGAGAAAGTGACAGTTTCTCTCACTAGGATCCCAATCTTTCATCTTCCTTTCTTGTTGTTTTTAATCGAATCTTTACTTTTGATAGCTTAAATTCTTGTTTTAATCTTTATCTTATTCTACCTTTCTTAGCTTTTCACTTGTTCTTAATCCGAAATTCTTTACACAATTAGTTTTTGTTTTATGTTGGATTTATGAAAAGGTTTATCTTTTGGTTAATCTAAGTTTCCTACGAATCAAGCTTTGAGCTTGACATGCTTATTGGCTTAATTTGTGTCTAGCTTATTGTTTTAAGTTTTCTTAAAAAGTTTTACTCTTTTTAAAGTTTGTTTATTTTGTGTTTTTATAAAGTTTATGAATTTCGTCTTTTAAAAGCTTTCAAATTTATGTTTATTAAGTTGTTCAAGTTTCGGTTTAGTAGCTTATTGTATGTGCTTATTATGTTTTAAGCTTACCACCAATTTCGGTTTAAGGTTGGTTTCCATCGCAATATTGGGGTTTTACCACATTCCGACGGGCAACTCATGTTCCATCGCAATAACCCTTGTGGGTTCTACTTTGCGATGGCTTATGTTTTCATCCCCCTATTCCGATCGTGATTCCGATCGCACATTGCGATCGGGATTGCGACGGGGTTTAGGTTTGTATTGAGTCGAAATGCTGCCCATTTTTCTATAGCCACTTTCCGATGATTTTTGTACTTTAGTTATTCCGACAGTTTTTATTTTTTAGACATTTCGATAGTTTAAAATAAAAAAAAAAAAAAAAAAAAAAAAAAAAAATATATTGCGACACAAAAAAACCCATTCCGATACATATATTGCGATGGAGTTCTTTTTTGGCCTAAATTGCGATGCATGCATGCATGCATAACGTCTTGGCGCCAAAATGAGCTAGTAGGCTGCTAGCTTGAGCTAGCTGCCTGCTAGCTTGTTTATTTATTATTTTTTTTTCCGTAATTGTTCAGTTTAATCTAAAAGTTGTTCCGATTTTATTTCTGAAAGTTACGTATTTTTAGTTATATTTTTCTTCTAATTTTAAAATTAATATTTTTTTCGTAAAGTTCAAGTTTTATCTTTTATTAAGTACCCGCTTTAGGTTTTGCCTCGTTTAGTTTTAAAGTACCATTTTAGTTTTATTCTCTCCTTTTTTATTAAGTAAACTTTATTTTCGAGTCGATAGTTAATTTCTTCGTTTAGTTTTATTTTTATTAATTGTTTCGCTTTAAATTACGTTTTATTATTTGTTTTACTATTAGTTTTAATATCGTTTTAACTTTTAGTTTTTAATATTCACCTTGTTTTACTTTTATTATTTGTACTTGTCTTTAGTTTGTTTTTTAAATACTTTTCGCATTTTAATCAGTTATAGATAATCAACTCCCCTTTTTCTTAACCAAAAACAATTGAGTCGCACTTTGAACCGGAAATCAATTCGATTAGACACCGAGAAAACGAACTCTTTTTCAACGAGTAAAATCCTTACATTAAAATGGCGCCGCTGCCGGCTCTTTTCGTGAAGATCGAAGGTTTTTTGTGAGAGACGCGTTGGATTTTGGGATCCGTTCACTTGTGAACGTTATTTTTCGTGTCCAAAAATTTTCAAAAATCCAAAAACATTTGAAAAATCATAAAAAGCATTTCTTTTTCAAAGTTTTGCACCAAAAATATTCTTCTTGCTTATCTATCTTTCTCTATGGATTTTTATGTCAATTGCGTCGGGTGCGGGAGACGATTGTACGGGAACGACTCTTGTCAATGGTGTACATGTGAGCGGTGCGGAAACGATATCAAAGATACACAATTAATACCAGGATTTTGTCCTTTGTGCCACTCACTTAATTCTTCCTTTTTGAACCCACCTACTCTTTCCCCGTGCATCTATTGTGGAAGCGATTCTCATTGGCATGTTTCGTGCCCGGTTCAATACTCGTATGATTACGGGCAAGAACCGGGGTACAATTATGACAATGAAAATAACTATCCACAAGACGCACCCGACTTTTCTCCTCACCCTTCTTGCCAAATTTGTGGGGGTCCTCACGATACTTCTTATTGTCAACCGATGAATTATTATGAGCAAAATCCGTGTCCTCAGTTTTCTTCACCAATGGATTATTATGAACCAAACCCGGTTTCTAATTCTTCTCAACAGATGAACTACTATGAGCCACAACCATGCTATAATTCAGGTTTTCAACATTTTGAGCCCCCACATCACACCCTCAATCATCAATCCTCTCAGGGAATTCATATTGATCAACAACTCACTACTCAAGAAAGGCACGCCATTATTTTGGACATTCAAGAAGCCTTTGTTCAGTTCAAAGAAGCATGGGAAAAAGAGAAGAGACAGCAACAAGAGCAAGTATCTAATCTTAATGATTATACCCCTCCTCCTGTGCGTCAATATTATTATGATGATGATGATGACGATGAGCCTACTATTTCTTGGAATGATCTTACTGCTCAATGTCCTAGTGCAATTGTCATCCCTCCTCTCCATATCCCAAACGTGTCTACGGATTGTGATACATTAAATGAGCTTGGTGATGTTGGTCTCGACAAAGTATTGGATAATGAGGTTCGTGACTTCCCTGCTATGGAGCCTGAGGACGACGTTGCTCTTACGGAAGAGGTCGATCCTAGTGATGACGATTTTTCTCCAAGCTATGAGAATTTCACTTTTGAAATTTCTCAATCTCCATCGGGAGATGCGGGTGATGACGATTTATTTTCTCCGGTTTACGAGAAGTTCACCGATGAACATGATCTTGTGGATGAGGTGGAAGACGTGCTCCTTCGCGATAGATTATGGAAAGTTCACCTTCTTATTGCTCAAATCGAAGAGTTGACTTCTCCTTCTCTTTCCAAGTCTTTACCTCCATCTATTCCTCCCGTTGAAGATAATGACCCATTGCAGGAAGAAATCGATATCCACTCCATCCCTCCAGGTATTGATGACTATGACACGGAGGGGGACATTATATTTTTTGATAATTTGTTGCAGGAAGATATTGTCCCAAGTCCCCCTCCCGAGCACCTTTCATCCTCCCCTTTAGCCACTATTTCGGAGGATGAGTGCTTTGACCCGGGAGGTGACATTGATTATGCTATCATTGATAACAATACGGCTTTGCCACTTGCTCAACATCCATTGTCTTTGGGGGAGGACAATGTGATAACTTTACCCACCCCACCTCCCGTGGATCTTGAATTCACATACTATACGTATGTCGAAAGGACCTTTCTTCCTTTCAAGACTTATCCCCCCGCCTCTCCTTTGTTGATGTCAACCGGGAACGAGGACAAGGTCTTTGATCCCGGTATCACATTCGAGGCTTCCCCATGGACCATTTAATTCGGGGACGAGTCAGGCTCGTGACTCGATTAACAAAAACAAGCGCTTTTTGGGAGGCAACCCAATTATCTATATATCTTTACCATAAGTGTAGGGGGGAGCCCCGTTGGAGTTTCTTGTTTTCTTTCTTATCATTGCAGGGATTAGAGCTTCACAGACACACTCTTGATGACTTTTGACGAACCGTGATTCCGTGTTCCCTTCTTCCCGGTTCTATCCTAAACTCTTTTCGATTCACTATTTTATATTTCTCAATATTAAAATAGGAATCTCTTTAGTTGTCTCTTCCTTAGCGAGATTTAAACAAAGTGCACAATGTCCTAAGTGTAGGGGAGTTTACTCCCACATGCTTAAACATTGAGGACAATGTTTATGTTAAGTGTAGGGGGGACTTCTATCGAAGTTAAGTGGCCTTTTCCTTGTATTTGTCCTCATTTTAACCGGAAAATTTGATTTTTCGACATTTTTCAAAATTTTTAATCTATTTTGGCCTGGTTGTAGTTCCCTTTATTTTTGCTATTTTTCTCTTATTTTAATAAAATGGTTTTAACAAGTTTAGTTATCTTAGATATATTAGGCCCGTTGTGAATATTTTGACTCAACCCGAGTTTACTTATCCAAGTTCACTCTAGCTAGTATCCTTAACCATGTAGACCTTAATTGGTTTATTAGGCTAAGCGTCCACGAGTCTCATTCTTTGAGATTTTAAATTGTGGAGAACGAGAAATGATAGAGTTGGTTACAAGTTTGGTATTCTCTCATTAACTTATGTGAGTTAATTATGATCTTTTTCTCCCATCACTTGCTAATAAATTAACTGCAATAAGTAAGGTCGTACGATTTGAAAAGTTACTTAGCTTCTAGCCCAAGATCGTTTAAAAGTTGCTCGGTAATGACGAGAGTTCATAGCCAAGGCATAACTTATGAAGCGGGGTGCGAAGATTGGCGAGTCCGAAAAGGCCCTAACAAGGCATGAGGATTCCATTTTATTGCTGAAGATCCAAGGTGATGTGAAAAGCATTATTCCCAAAATCAATATGAAGGATCAAGACTCACGACGAAAAGCAATCAACTCCCATAAAGATCATGGAGAAGTCTATCCGAAAAGACCCTAACAAGGTATGAGGATAAATAGATCCAAGTCCGAAAAGGAGGCGGATCGTTGTATCTCAAAATCCCAATTAGAGATTGAAGAAATAATCATGAAGTCGTGGTCAACAAAGTTGGAGTACCCCTCAAAAGTCTCCAAGTGAAGAAACTCTATTAACGATGAAAAGACCATTATCTCAAGAACGTCTCTCAAGATATGAAGTATGAAGTACATGCCAAATATCGGCCCGAGAAAGGTCTCAAATCGCGAACCAAGTTATGCCAAGATATGAACTTTTTGATATCCCGAGAAGCAGTTTTAAGAGATTTTGTCCTTTAGCTAACTATTGATCAAATCGTCCTACTTTGCTTTCAGCTTAAATAAACTATCGAAATAAGTCCAACAATGCATCTTCATGATCATTCTAAGACAAAAATAAAATATAAGAGATACCCATAGGAATAAGGGAGTTTGAGTGATTAATTGAACCGCATGAGTAAATGTTTGTTATGCTAACTTGTACTAACAATGATCTTGTTTTTAAGCTTGGCATGGGGAACGTGAAACTTGAGGGTGATAAACATTCATGACACACAAGCCCTAATGTAAGTCTTAGATTTCTTTACAAGTTTCTTTCTTGTTGCATCTTGTTATTTTCTATCTTTTTGATTTTCATTAGTTGTTTAATAAAGGCCAAGGTAGGTTGATTATGATGGAAAGTGTAAACCTTGCTTAATTGCTAAGCATTGCATGAGGGCATTGCAATGGTCAAGTGTAGGGGATTTGATAGGTGTGAAAACACCCATCTTTTCTACCACTTAATTACAAGAAAACGGGACCTAAACGTATATTTTATGTCGTAAATGGCGGAATTATGTGTGGTTTGTGTTTTTATTGTGTTTCAGGGTCAAAATGTGAAAAGGAAGGAAAACACGGTCTTTCACGGGCTTTTATAGAAGAAAACGACAAAAGACGAAGTCGAAAGATCAAGAGTGGAGAAAGAACGGAAGTCCAAGACCAATTCGAAGATTTATTGAAGAAAAAGTCAAAGACGGAAGTTTAATAAAAAAAAAGCCGAAGAACTCGAGTCTAATAAATAAACAAATTATAAGACGAGTTTAATTAATCCCGAGACAAAGTCGATAAAGTCGAAAGAACTTAAAAGACGAGAAGACGTGAAGAAAGAAAGAAAGAAGAGGCAACACATGCACCTCCCCATTTCCTATAAATACCCTCCTAAACTCATTTAGGAGGGTTGGTTAGTTTTTAGTTTAGCTTAGTTTTTCTTTCATTTTTTGTAGGTGATTCTAGAGAGAGAAAGTGACAGTTTCTCTCACTAGGATCCCAATCTTTCATCTTCCTTTCTTGTTGTTTTTAATCGAATCTTTACTTTTGATAGCTTAAATTCTTGTTTTAATCTTTATCTTATTCTACCTTTCTTAGCTTTTCACTTGTTCTTAATCCGAAATTCTTTACACAATTAGTTTTTGTTTTATGTTGGATTTATGAAAAGGTTTATCTTTTGGTTAATCTAAGTTTCCTACGAATCAAGCTTTGAGCTTGACATGCTTATTGGCTTAATTTGTGTCTAGCTTATTGTTTTAAGTTTTCTTAAAAAGTTTTACTCTTTTTAAAGTTTGTTTATTTTGTGTTTTTATAAAGTTTATGAATTTCGTCTTTTAAAAGCTTTCAAATTTATGTTTATTAAGTTGTTCAAGTTTCGGTTTAGTAGCTTATTGTATGTGCTTATTATGTTTTAAGCTTACCACCAATTTCGGTTTAAGGTTGGTTTCCATCGCAATATTGGGGTTTTACCACATTCCGACGGGCAACTCATGTTCCATCGCAATAACCCTTGTGGGTTCTACTTTGCGATGGCTTATGTTTTCATCCCCCTATTCCGATCGTGATTCCGATCGCACATTGCGATCGGGATTGCGACGGGGTTTAGGTTTGTATTGAGTCGAAATGCTGCCCATTTTTCTATAGCCACTTTCCGATGATTTTTGTACTTTAGTTATTCCGACAGTTTTTATTTTTTAGATATTTCGATAGTTTAAAATAAAAAAAAAAAAAAAAAAAAAAAAAAAAAATATATATATATTGCGACACAAAAAAACCCATTCCGATACATATATTGCGATGGAGTTCTTTTTTGGCCTAAATTGCGATGCATGCATGCATGCATAACGTCTTGGCGCCAAAATGAGCTAGTAGGCTGCTAGCTTGAGCTAGCTGCCTGCTAGCTTGTTTATTTATTATTTTTTTTTCCGTAATTGTTCAGTTTAATCTAAAAGTTGTTCCGATTTTATTTCTGAAAGTTACGTATTTTTAGTTATATTTTTCTTCTAATTTTAAAATTAATATTTTTTTCGTAAAGTTCAAGTTTTATCTTTTATTAAGTACCCGCTTTAGGTTTTGCCTCGTTTAGTTTTAAAGTACCATTTTAGTTTTATTCTCTCCTTTTTTATTAAGTAAACTTTATTTTCGAGTCGATAGTTAATTTCTTCGTTTAGTTTTATTTTTATTAATTGTTTCGCTTTAAATTACGTTTTATTATTTGTTTTACTATTAGTTTTAATATCGTTTTAACTTTTAGTTTTTAATATTCACCTTGTTTTACTTTTATTATTTGTACTTGTCTTTAGTTTGTTTTTTAAATACTTTTCGCATTTTAATCAGTTATAGATAATCAACTCCCCTTTTTCTTAACCAAAAACAATTGAGTCGCACTTTGAACCGGAAATCAATTCGATTAGACACCGAGAAAACGAACTCTTTTTCAACGAGTAAAATCCTTACATTACGGCCCAAGCCCAATGTTTGGCTTGGACTATAAATACCCCTTTCCACTAAGGAAAGGGGTTGGTTGTTGTTTTCATTCACATTTCATAGTAATAAAATCTTCCATATATTTCTCTCACTTTCTCTCTCTAGTTTCTCTCACTAGAAAAACATCAACCCACTTCATAGATTCATAGGTTATCAATTTCTACATAGTTGCTGAGCTAGGGATGCTCAATATCTCAAAGACTGTGGCTTGATATTAAATGTGTTCATTAAATGATTGATTCTATATTAAATGTTTTTCACATAAAACTAGGTAGTTACTTTCCAAGTAAATGCAAAAAACATTCTCAAATATTTAATCATTTATTTTTCTAATAACGAGGAGACAAATAAGTTTTGAAAGGTCAAGGGACCCACTTGAGCAGTCATTTTCTCACTTTGCATTTAATGCGGTTGAATAACTGTTTACGTAGTTTGAATATATATATTGTCTCCCCTCTCTTCTCACCCACCACCATTCTCATTTCTCAAATCTATTTCTCTCTCTAAGAACTTCTCTCTCTTAACCCATGCTCCATTTTCTTTCACCTTCGACCTTAAATCCATGGCGTTTTCAGTTCCTAAAGCAGCAAATGTCAACTTCGAGATCAATGAAAGCATCCTCGCCTCCAACTACGCCATTGGATGGATAAAGGCTCCCAATAGCACCTACTCAGATCTAGTTAGCTTCATACAAAATTGTGACCTAAGTGAAGCCTTCACCAAATCCCCATCCACCTTCTACCAAGAATACCTTAGGGAGTTTGGGTACTCTGCTGAAGTGGTAGATGACACAATAACTTTTAGCCTTTCATGCAATGAACACCCATTCGCTTTCTTCCTTAAAGATTTATCGAGTGTGGCTAGATTGAAACATGGAGATGAATGCCTTAAGGTTGTTGATAAAAAGGCTGTCAAAGAAGCCCTGGCCACACTCAAACCCTGCCATGATGTAAACCCTGCCCTTACACCAGCTGAGGTCCTCTCCAAATCTCCTTTGAAGATTAAGTATTTCACTCCCATGTGGCGTGTCCTCTTCACCCACATTGTTAAATCCCTGGGAGGAATGCAGGGATCCCAAGATCAGATGTCCTTCAACCATCAAGCTATTGCATATGGGCTGATCTGGGGAGCTGATGTTGATGTTGGAAGCATTCTCTTCTCCAACCTTGTAGAACAGGTGAAGGGAAGAAATCAAGTCGGAGAAAAGAATATCTGCTATGTTCGCTTCCTATCTCTGATCTTTGAAAGTCTGTTGGGCGACAACTACCACAACTCTGCATTGACTGCTCTGAAGCCCTACCGCATCACAGGTGCCATCTACAAAGAAATAGGAGCTGAAGATGTCCCTGTCACCTCACATATGATGAATGTGGCCAACAAACTACCAACAGCTGAGAAGCCCTTGCTCCCTTCTTCTGAGAAGGTGAATACTTCTAGTGTGTCTGGAAAGTCTAAGTCTTTGACCTCTGGGCAGCCCACTACCAAGTCCAAGGCTTCTTCTGGCCAACAGCCTAAGAAGAAGAAAATCCCCTCTTCTTCCCACACCAAAGCTGTTACTAAGGCCAAGGGAAAGAAGACTGACACCTCCTCTGTTCCAGATACTCATGTGGAATCAGATACATCTGCTGACCAACAACAGGAGTCTAGTGTCTCAAAGTCAGCTGAGACGACAGGAAACCAGCCTAATCCAGCTGATATCTCACAGGTAATCAGTGTACATTTTTAGAGGTTCACAAGCAGCCACTCTCATTTGTCTGTAGGAGAGAGTGGTGAAGTTAGGGTAATCCTCGACCCATAGAAGTCTGTCCATGCACTTAGAACTCTTTAAGACTTCTGTACACCCTGTCTTTGCACCAGGGAATGATTCATTTGTGTTTATAAAGCACCCCGATGACCCTGCACCCTCTAGACAGTATTCAGGCTAACAACAACCTGAATACACTTATGTCTCAACCTTGATCAGCTGTACTTCACACAGCCTCTTGGTTCCCTCCTTAAAAGAATCCCAAAGGATTTATCCTTTTCAGGGGGAGGTGAATCATCACCCTCAGCTTTCCTAGGGGCAGCGTAACAGGCGACCTTTAACCACATATGTTTCACTCTTAAAAGAGTCCCAAAGTGTAAGACCCGTGAAAGTGCCGTAAGATGCTAAGTTATTGTCTCAAGAGCTGTTCAGTATGAGCATCTCTCTTAAGTTGTGGCTCACTTGTGGATGTGATATCCCGAGCCCAACGTCATTTATTTAATCCTATTTTACGTATATTTTTGAAATTTTTAAGAAATTTTATCGTGGATTTATTTGACGGTTTAAGTTGAAACCAACGTTTACGGTCGTAATTTAACGTTTGACGATTTAAGAAGAACCGAAAACGACTACGATACCGACGGATGCCCAAAAATTTATCTTTTATTATCGATTGATCGATATTTGAGTTTTTCGAGATTTTATTTTTATTACGTGTTAAGTCGAGTCGGAACCATGTGTATATTCGTTTTGTGTGCGTTTGAACCATTTAAAAGTATTTTCGAGGGTTCGGGACAACCCCCGATTCCGTAAAATTTTCAAGTCGACTAATAGGTCGTTCCCGCTATTTAGAAGAGTCGTTTACAAGTGAGGCCAAAAGATTTACAAAATAGCAAAGAAGGCCCCTCAAATTTTACAAAAAGGGGGCAAGTGAACACACACTTTCATTTCACTCTCAAAAAAATTAGGGTTTCCCCTTTTCTCTCCCATGGCCGACGGCCACCACCACACAACCACCACCACCATTGTTTTTCATGGGTTTTTGAAGAATCTAATCAAAGACCAACCTTCCAATTCACCTTGTAAGTAAATCCCACTAACAAAAACACACATGCAATCAAGAAATCTTTCCAAAAATTTATGATTTTACAAAAATGGATTTTGGTCTAATTAAATGGTACACATGTTTAATTCATGTGTTTATAAGGATGAATCATCAATAAAATGAGTTGGGGGCTGTTTTTCTTGGGTGTTTTGGCTACACCAAACCCACGGCCAAAGTGGGATTGGTTGTGGTTTGATGAGTTTGATGTTTTGTGTTGTGGGTTCATGTTTAGGATTGTGTTTTTGATGTTTTTGAATGAATGGAACCAATTGCATGTATGATTTAGGCTTTAGGTTTTGATGAGGATTCGATTGTTATAGTGTTATAGGCTGTTTGGGTGATTGGGAATGGGTATGAGTGGTTAATCTAGGTTTAGGTGATGTTTGGATGGATTGAAAACAAGTAGAAAGGTGATTTTGAATGAGTCGTTTTCAAACAGATTGTTTAGTGCTATTTTCGTGGTTTTAACTTTTGGTCCAGGTTATGATTGTAGGATGTAGTTGTAGTGGTCGTCGAGACGCTCGTTTCGGTATAAAGTAGAGCTTACGACTCCAAACGAGTCAAAAGTTATGTTATTTTGAAAATACGTGTACCGGGAGATGAGAACCAACACAATCCGAATTTGTGTTTGGTTTTGGGTCAAATCCCGGGGACCATAGGTTTAGTTTGGTAAATGATCAAAGGTTGATTTTTGGTCTAAAACCTGCATATTTGAGTCTATTATAAGACTTAGGTGTCAAATGGGTCAATGGTACATTTTAAATGGGTCAAACAAGTCCAACTTGGTCAATGTGCAAAATCAGTCCGAAAAACGTAGGCTTAGTAATGTGTTGAGCAACGGGTCGTTAAAGCGAAAACTTTTAAGGGGATTAAAAATGTGATTTCTACAGGTCTTAAGGTATTTTTGAGAATTTTCCCAAAATTTTATAAAAGGGTATAAGTTTAGGAAAACAGCCCATACTTTTGGTAAGTATCAGCGAAATCGTAAAATGGATAGTAACTTTAATAACATTGATAAATGATATAAGTCTAGTAACAACTACTTGTTTGACTTTGGCGTGAGTTTTCATAAGCATTGAGTTTGTTTTCATTTGCGTGTGTTTAGTACAATAATGCACGCGGAGTATTGATTTGGTTTACGTACCTTGATTTTTAGGTCAAGTGTTTGATTTTCCCGGGCATCCACGTCGTCGGTGACATTTCTCGTTACGTCTTCGCTAGAACCACTACTACTACGCAAGGTGAGTCTATAGCCTCGCTCTTTACTTATTTCAAATGATTTTACCCTCGAGGGGGATACATGCTATTTAAATGGAAATGAACATAAGTCATGAATGATTGTTGGACCCGAATGTTGCCTTGAAATTGTGTTGAGTACCTAGTTGCAAAAGGCCCTAATTTCATGAACTATTAACTATTGTATTGCCCTTGCGAAGGGGGAAATAGCCGCTTATACAAAGTGATAGTACTATGGGGTTGACTACCCTATCCGAGACGAGGGCTAGTACGTTGATACCCCCTGCGGACGGATAATTTGTGATAAGAGATAAGGTATAATTGCAACTAATGCCTTTAGTATGGGCACTGGTTTCATCTGAATCACGCCGATAATTATTACGCGGGTGATTGAGTTCACGGATTAGTGTCATGAGCTTAAACACAATTGTCATATCCTTGAATAATAGATTGTTTGCGCGACAATGCTATTGAATGATCATGATTGGTTTTTAATACTTATGTTCAACTTATGATTTGATAAACCTATAGATTCGCTCAACCTTTGTGTTGACAGTTTCAAGCATGTGTTTCAGGTAACCAGGATTGATAGCAGCGGAGCATGCGAGGATGGAAGTTGTTGTGGCTTGGCGGTCTACTTGTTTTTCCACCCTTATTTAACTTAAAACTCTTTTATTTTTCTGTCATGTGAGCAAAAATGTACTTTTGGATTGAGATTCAGTGGGGACCTAACGCAAACTCTATTTAGTATTATCTTGGGATTTGGAAAACTGTATACTTGTATGATTTTAATAATGTTTAAATTTATGTTTAAACTTTTACGTCTCTTTGAGTCGTTTAATATAGCTTATGTGTGATGATCACTACGTAGCACCCAAATGTTGTAGTTCCGCTGCGCATAGCATGTAACACCCCCAAATTTGTACAACTCAATACAGCGGAAGACTCGTTGGTGTTACGGGATAACACATTACTCACATCATAGACAACGCATAAAAATCGCGTCGTTTAATAATAAATCATTTCCATTCATAAATATCAAAGTTATATCGGTCCCAAGTCATATTATTTCATACAAAGTTTTACAAAATATTTGAATGGAAAATATTGTTTAAGTGCGGGCCATGAATTCTTGTCGTCTTCCCGAGAATTACCTTCAAGTACCTGAGATAAAACATGTTAAAAGAAAAGGTCAGCGATAACGCCGAGTGAATTCATAGAGTTTAATAAATTCCATCAATATAATATCAGTATAAAAGTATTACTGAAAATCATTTTGTACAAATCATTTTAATAGGCCATAAAATAGCCAAAGTCATTTTATACAAATCTTTATCGAAAATCATAATATAGGCATTTGCCTTAAAAATCATTATACGAATCATTGTCGTTAAAAAAACACCATACAATACGTTTTGCAACGTTGTATAGATTAAATAAAACCGTTATATGAATATGGTTATAAAAAGCCTTAAAAATCATTATACGAGCCAATGTCGTAAAAACGTCATACAATACGTCTTACGACGTTGTATGAAAATAAAAACCGTTATATGAATATGGTTATGAAAACCAAAACACAACCATAATATCAATAGTATGACCCAGTATTGCTAGTCAGGCAATACATCGTAATTCGGAGCGTCTAGTAGTATTTCGTTAGTTTTGGATTATTATAAGCCGCATGACATTGTTACCTTACTAACCAACAACGGGTAGCTAACCCGATACCAATTTTGCCCATCTAAAGTAGCGTGTCGTCACAAAGGTCACGCTATGGAAATCTTCTCATACATAAATTCGCTTACCAATCAATGTGGCACGACGGGGATCAATCGTCAAGGCGCGAACTGGGGTGATCGTCCCCAAATAGTACTATTAAATGCATAAGCGTCTACCAAATCCCGGTACTTCACAATTCATGCTAATGGGACTTTTAGTGACATAACCTAACTTTAATAATCCATTTAATTTCATCTATCAGGTCCTTTAATCATTTATCGGGTCATACAATCGGGTCATTCAATCATTCGGGTCCAAATCAATAAACAAGCAATCGGGACAAATGGTGTCCAAACTTTTATAAAAACTAACATGTTATCTCCCTCGCGGGTTTATAAAGCATTTAGAAAACATTTAAAAGAGTGCGAGGCTATGAACTCACGTTGATGTGGGAAGGCGGGTTATCGGCAATTCGGACGTACGGTACGTGCTTCAATCACGGAAACCTAGACAAATAATACTCGTCTTAGACTCATGTCCAATGACTTTATAAAAATAACAATTATGTATACATATGATGATTATATATATTTGATGATCAAGTGGGTTTACATATTCTCGTTTACTCATTTTAGTGTTATATGTCAATAACGTTTATACTAGTTTTCTCGTTTTACCTATTTACGTGCTTTAGGTCCAATAAGCCTATTATAAGTTATTTAACTTATTTTAATCTATTTTGTACTTATATTATCAGTACTTAAACTTTACAAGTTGGGCCCAAATGGGTTAAGCCCAATAATAAGTTTATAAGTGTTTTAGTCCATTTTTGTTGTATTGTTAGTCCAATAACGTTAATTTAGTCCGTTAACGTCCGTATGTCCTATAGTTCGGGTTTTTATCGGTTTTTACTTGTTATACATGTTTATATATCAGTATATAAGTTTTATAAAGTTTACATTAGACGGGTCCAACCATCTAAGTTTTATTTAACAAAAACGTTAATTTTACGGCGATAGCCGAAAAAGTCGTAAAAATCAAGTTTATAGTTTTATAACTTATAAGTGTTATTCCACTACCATTTTTATAATTTATATACTTACTCCACCTTTTACATATTTATATAAATAGAATCCAAGAGTTAGTGGGTTTTAACTTTACATTTTATACAATATAATTTTGAGTGCTTATATAATAGTATTATACTTTATTTTCCAAAATCTGATTTTTATCTTCACTTTCACTAAAACTGCCATATCTTGAGTTCTATATAGAGATAGAAGCTCAAATTTTTATCACATAAACTACATGATATGTGCTACATTTAATTCTACTATAGCTACTGTTGAATCATCTTCTAAGTATTTTCTAAAAATCGTCCAAAACAGTAACCTCATATTTATACCCTAAACTTGTTTTGATCATATCTCACTCATTACAATGATTCCATTGCATGGCCAACTCTCACATGTGTACAAGACATATATCTTACTGTAAATGGATTCTACTTCATCATTTTATCAGTCCATGACCTGTTTCTTTACTGTTTTATACAGCCAACAAATTTGACCAAGATTTTAACCTTGTTTCTTATGGTTTTTCACCTTTTTAATCATGTTTATTAACACCAAATCCCCACATAATATTTTTATCATCATATAATCATCATATACATATACAATAGGAAATAAAATACATGTTTACATAATCAAAATAACAAGAAGATGAGGAGGACAATCTTTATACCACCATGATGATGTAGGTTGTGATCAAAACATGGATTTTGATGGAGATACTTGTGATGCACCAAGACTATCTTCAAGACCACCAATCTTCATAAACTCCTTGTGGAAAATCAGCCCCAAGACTCCATGTAAACTCCTCCTTGGATGTTATAATCACCACCAATCTTCATTTCTTTTGAAGGAGATTAACATATGTAAGTTATAACAATAGTTTCTGGTTAAATTTGGATCAAATGGAGGTGTTGTTGGTGAAGTATAGACGAAATCATAGAGAGAGTAGAGAGGATTTTAGCTTGTTTTGCATGGGTGGAAGTGGTGCAAATGGTTTTACTTGTGGGTTTTGAGGTAAGCTTGGCTTAATAGTTAAGCTAAGGACATGTGTTAGTCTTCCTTGGGAAGCTTTTGACACATAAGGGGTGTAGTGGCTTGTTAAGGCCGATTTGAGTGGGGGTGGGACAAGTGTCCCACTTGTCTCATCCCCATTTATTTACGGGTACTCCTCGATTCTAGTTTCCTCGATTTGTGTGCCCTCAGGTCGTTTTACGAAAAACGTTTTTATAAATTATGAATCAACGGCACAAAACGAATCTAATAAAAATTGTCTCATCAAAAACGGAGTTCAAAAACGTAAATACGTAATCCTAGGGTTTCCGGTTTAGTCGTAAAGGACGTTAAAATAAAATCGTAAGTCCTAATCTCTTCTCGTAAATTTGTGAGTTTATAAACTAACACAAATTTAAAACTCCAAAATAATATTCACGGACAAATTTATTTTCTGAAATATCGGACTGTCGCCAAAGACGGTGTATGTAAACGTAAGCACGTAACGTAGAATCCTCCGGTTTAGACGTAGTCGATGCTACTCCAAGACGTAAATCCAAATTTCTTCCCAAAAATAAGTGAGTTCATATAATAATATTTTCAATTAAATATTGAGAATAAATTATCAACCATAAATTGACGGATTGTCACATAGCATTTGTGGGGGTGTTATAGATTGGTACCAGAGCCATGAGTTATAGAGAACTAGGTCATTTTGAAAAATCCTAAACTATAACTTTTGGTGTCGTAAGAAATTGTCCAAGCACACAACTATCCTGCATTGCTCCGGTAAGATTTCTTTAGCATTGCTTTATATTTTAGATGTATCCCTCAAACTGACATGAATTCTATAGTATTTAGTAAGTAAATACTTTGATATATATTGAGATATATTGTTGTGTACGTTGAGTACTTATCATCGTAATTTGCAAATTCTCGTACGATTATCTTATATGTTGCATGTATTTGACATAACGGGCTACATTGCATTACATGGCAACACCGCGTTGTAATCCTACGTGTATGTAGGAATGGTTGTATGTATAAGTATGTATATACTATGGTATTTAAAGGCATTGCACGCGAAGCAATGGTCCTTGGGTAATTATCGTACATTAAAATGCGGTTTTGTTGAGAATTCGGCCTTACCGCTAATTATCAATCTTGATAATTAATTTATTGTTCGGATAACCGAATATGAACCTCGTTTGATACTCTAGATACGTAAATAACGCTTCGTAACATATTGTATATTGACTAGATTGATCTCGATTGTCGTTATCGCACCATGATGTGTCATTTTGGACATTTTCTTTTGAAACGTAATTTACTTACGTATTACTTTATTTCCTTTATTCCTTATGGGTTTGATATGATAGTTGGCGTAACTACAATATAGACGAAGTATAATCAACGATGCGTACATCGTAGCGACGAATCACATGTGTGTATATTATGAAACGTGATGGAGGCGTATCGCCATTTAATCGTTTTTATCATCCTACTTGAATTTAAATATACATTTTAAAAAAATAGACTAGCGTTGTGATCAATCACGATAACTTGGAATTTGGTTGGTTTGTGTTAATTTTGTGGTGTACGATTTCGAGACTCATCCGAGGCCGATAACAACACTTAGTTGACATACGTATTCTCGCTTTGTTTATTTCTTTTGTTTTCTTGTTTCATTATTTTGAATTCGATATTATACATGACGAGGTCCGGCATTTGTGTGAGTTAAGTAAGCACTAAACTTTGTTGATTGTGTTGTTTAAAGATAAAGTGTTTTACATATTTAATACTTGGCGGATAAAACTTTTGGTTAGAAAAATCGACCTATGATGTGTCTTGAAACCAGTAAAATATGTGTAGAGAATAAATGAATAATGTGAAATCATTTTCCTTCAACCTTGGTTGGTATATCAAAATCAGTAATTTATACTAGTCGTAAAATCCTTGTTTTTATATCTTAACAATTTGATACTAGAAGCTAGTGATGGATTTGTTAAGAATTTATTTAATATAATTTGAAAAAGGAGTTTATAATAAAATTTACGATATGACTGTTGAGTATATGTAACTTGGATTTAGTATGAATTAATTTTCGGGTCAATGTAGCAAACTTTTGGCGTATCTTGTAATATAAAACATGAGTAGAAGAATTGGTCATGTATTTTGGAGATAAAAACTTTGTAAAATTTGTTTTATTTTAAACATAAGGTTATGTTTACGTATGCATTGGTATAAACTAAAACTCGTCACTTGTCGTAGTAAATAAACTAGGATAAAATCGGAATATACACTATAAGTGAGAAATTCTAACGCTTGAAATAAATTTTTAAACATTGATGGAACGTCATTGGAAATCATTTGTTTATTTAAATTGTCGTTATATAGAATCACTATGCATAATTCGATGATGCTTGTTTAAAATCGTCTGAAAAATCTTTTGTTTTATTCCGCTACGAGATGTGTTAATTTTAAAATCACTTGATAATGGGTTAAAGATTTAAAATTCGAATTTTCTATATTTTAGAATTATTGAAATAAGCATTTCTGATTTATTATTATAATATTATATTGTTATTATTTTGAGATTTAAGTCTCGACTAAAATCAGTAATTCATCTGAGATAATACTGCGTGAAACGTCTTTGACGACTGGCTCGAGTCGCGTGAATAAAATATAGCATACAAATCAGTTTTAAGGAAGACTTATGTATAATAAAAAGTCAAAAGTTGATTTTAAGAGTTAATTGGACTAGTTTGAGTCATGTTGGATATGTGTATATATGTGATAATATAAGTCGTAATAATAAAAACGTAGAACTTTGAAAATTCTTACTATGTACGCTTTTGGTACTTAAGATATGAACATTAATGACATTCTGACACAAGTAGCGAGACTTTCAAAATAAATGATTTTACCAGTTATAATAACCGAGTCACCAAATCAACTAATGTTAGAAATTTTCTTGCAACTGTAATTTTTCTAGAAAAAAAAAACTTTGTATAGATTGAAACGTGAAAGGTCTGAAATCTTTAATGGGGTAACACGAATTAAAAATGTGCAAATGTTCGGTTTTACAATGTACCAGGTAACAGTAACTAGAAAATACAAATGGATTACCCAACAAACGAATATTTATATTATTTTCTTAAGATGTATATGTAATGTTTTGAGTCACGATGGTCCGATCGTCCGACATCCCTTCTTTGATTTTATGAGTCTGTATTTGAACTTGAGTCGTCATGTGACTGTTCATTTTAATATTTTCCATGATATGAAACCATTATTATTATATTTATTTTAAAACTACTATTTCGCTAGGACTTGATGATGAGGGTATGTCACCCGGTATATTTTGTCCTGTTCATGGACGTTGTGATTTTTCTTCTTTCGGTTAATGGAACCTAAAATTCTGTATTTACTTGAATGATGCTATAAATCTTCATTAAATTGGCTATTTATTTATATTGAACAAAAGCGAGGAGGCGAAGCCGCTTTACCGAATTGTAGAGGTGAAAGAACTCGGTCTTCCTGGTGAAATTGTTTCTATTCGACCAAGTGATTATTCTCCTCTCTCCGTATACCCTTGGTGGAATGTGTGTGCAACTCGCGACGATGGGAATTATGAGCGTTGTTTTATTTTGACGCTTGTGTTGATATTCAATTTTTACTCCATGTATTCGTGGATCGCTGTTGTTATCCCGAGACTTTTGTCATATATTTGAAGTATTTTCGTTTCTGATGTAGTTAATTTTAGCTGGCAATTATATTGCTCGTTTACCTCGTTCGATCTCATTGATTTTTGATTTAATTACTCGTTGTGCTTGCAATGATATTTAATCATGAACCACCATACCGTTAATTTGTGAGTAGTTTATTTTGAAAATATGTATGAGTGTGTCAAATGGTTCGTTCAACCAAATGCGAATGGTGTCGATTTATTTATTTATTTATTTATTTATTTTCTCATAAAAAGGCCAAGCAAAAGTATGTTTCCAAAGTGGACGAAAAATGTTTGATGTGTTTCTTAAAACGATGGTAACAATATTTTCCCATTTCAAATTTCATTTCAAATGGTTTAATTATTTTGAAGATTAGGTCAAAAACTTTCGTAGTCATATTTGGTATGTAATAATAATGTTTGTGTCGTCACTCGATCCTCAATTATGCACAACTTAGCTAACTATGCATAATTCGGGAAGAGTCCTGTTTTGTTAATTGTCGTTGCTTGACCCTTAAGTATGCATGATCTAGCTAATTATGCATAGTTTAGGAAGGGCACTATCGTGTCAAACAAATTGGTCATCTTGAAACTTGTAGTGTTTTGATAAACGTTTGGATGAGAACGTTTCTTTTTAAAATGGTGGATCATTTTTGCAAGTAGTCGTAATTTCTTTGATTCTTAAAGAAAATTTTTGAATTTTCTTGTGTTCTTTGAAATCTTTTCTTTTTGTTTGGCGTTGACTTGGTAAGTCACTGTGACCGAGTAATTTTGGAAAATGTTTTACGTGTTGGATGTAACATGCGAATTTCATCGGAATCGCGAGGGTGTTGATTAAATACCTAAGGGGCTCGTATCGACACTGAGAAGAAGTTTTAAACAAAAATAGAAGACTGCCGAAGTAGAGGAACTCCCAGTTCGAATAACTCCGAGGGAAATAAATAAGACTTCTCCTGTATCAAACGTATTGTACCTTATTTTTTTATTATTTTCTTTTCTCATTCTTTTGATATGTTTAACGACACGCGATAAACTGTTAAAGTTTACCATGTATGCATCGGTAGTTGGAAGACAATTCCATTGCCGTCTTCGTTTATTTAAGTGAGGAATCCTCTTTGCTTGACTCAATCATCCTTGATTATCGATGGTTAAGCGATGGATAAACATAGTCGATGTTTTTGTGGTGAACCCTTGTCTTTTATGTGTTTATGTTGTATGTGATCTGGTCAAGTGATCGTAAGTTGTGAGAACTTGAGACGACATTGTCCAATGAAGTCCGATCATGGAGAACACGTGCCATGTAATATATATGTATATTTTTTATATACTGTGAACGATGATGCTTATTGAGATTTTGACCATGTTTGAGATGAAAGTAAGATGGTGTTATTGTAATATCTTTTGGGTATGGATCCGTGTGTGAGCACCCTACGATGACATATGTATGTATTTTATTTTATTTTCTTTTCTTTTGGATATGCATCCATAGCTAGCAAGCTCGTGAACCTTCTTTAACTTGCAATTTTATTTTTGACTGAACTCATCCGAGAATCATGTCAAATATTTTTATTTTATCATGGCTCGGCTGATTAGCAAGCATGAGTTAACTTGATTGAACTCATTGACTTGGCATGGTTTGTCTATGTTGCAAACGTGTCGTAATGTGGTTGTATGTGTTTCATTATGGCTTTTGTGTGTGATTGGATTGTGATGTCTTCGAGGGAGTTATGTATACGTCGAATGATTACCGTATCGATGAATTCGTTTTTGACGAAATAGGTTTGTATGTACATAATATTGCGATTAAGGTGATTTTGTATGATTAGTATTAATTACTTCTTCTTGTATATTCTGAAAGTTTTCAATTGGGTTATGTGCGACCCGTGCAATTTATTTTGTCAGTAATTGTTTTTATGAGATGATGGACTAAGTGAAAGGACGATTCGAACGTTGGAAAACATGCTCCGAGCGTGTGTGATTGATTTTGATAGCTGTTGAGACCGACACTTGCCGTGGTGGTATCTTTGTACAACGACATTTACCATGGTAGCATAGAAGCTGCAGCCTTTGAAGAATCATGTTGATGAAAATATAGATCGCCAGTTGGATAGAATGAAGTAGGAAAAAGTCAGTTGAATGGACTTGAAATGATTCGAGAGGCTACGGAAGAGATGGTGTAAATTAAGAATCACTTGTTAACCGCGAGGAGCTATGAGAAGAGACGTGTTGATAACCGTAGGAAGAAATCGGGAAATTGAAGTGGAGACCATGGATCGAGATGTTAAGAGATTGAAGCATGGTATAATACTCATTGTGAAGGTGTGATGGAACCCGAGACGTGAAACGAAGTCCACAACGGAACGTGAAGACTCCTTTAGGAAGAAGTACACTTATCTTTCTAGTAGTACGAAATGCGAGTATAAGAACCGGAGCGCGCCGGGACGTCGCTCCCTTAAGGAGGGGAGGATGTAAGACCCGTGAAAGTGCCGTAAGATGCTAAGTTATTGTCTCAAGAGCTGTTCAGTATGAGCATCTCTCTTAAGTTGTGGCTCACTTGTGGATGTGATATCCCGAGCCCAACGTCATTTATTTAATCCTATTTTACGTATATTTTTGAAATTTTTAAGAAATTTTATCGTGGATTTATTTGACGGTTTAAGTTGAAACCAACGTTTACGGTCGTAATTTAACGTTTGACGATTTAAGAAGAACCGAAAACGACTACGATACCGACGGATGCCCAAAAATTTATCTTTTATTATCGATTGATCGATATTTGAGTTTTTCGAGAATTTATTTTTATTACGTTTTAGGTCGAGTCGGAACCATGTGTATATTCGTTTTGTGTGCGTTTGAACCATTTAAAAGTATTTTCGAGGGTTCGGGACAACCCCCGACTTCCGTAAAATTTTCAAGTCGACTAATAGGTTGTTCCCGCTATTTAGAAGAGTCGTTTACAAGTGAGGCAAAAAGATTTACAAAATAGCAAAGAAGGCCCCTCAAATTTTACAAAAAGGGGGCAAGTGAACACACACTTTCATTTCACTCTCAAAAAATTAGGGTTTCCCCTTTTCTCTCCCATGGCCGACGGCCACCACCACACAACCACCACCACCATTGTTTTTCATGGGTTTTTGAAGAATCTAATCAAAGACCAACCTTCCAATTCACCTTGTAAGTAAATCCCACTAACAAAAACACACATGCAATCAAGAAATCTTTCCAAAAATTTATGATTTTACAAAAATGGATTTTGGTCTAATTAAATGGTACACATGTTTAATTCATGTGTTTATAAGGATGAATCATCAATAAAATGAGTTGGGGGCTGTTTTTCTTGGGTGTTTTGGCTACACCAAACCCACGGCCTGGGGATGATGATGAACCAGCTGCCAAGAAGCTAAAGTTCACTGTTAGCTCCCTTCCCAAAGCAATTCAAACTTAGGCTCAGACAACATTTATCAAAAGAGCTGATGTTTTGAAAAACATAAGTGTGGAGTCCTCTGTCTCGAAGAAAGGAAAGGAGATAGTTTTGGTTGACACAGACACCAAACTCAAGAAGATAGCTGCGATGCTAGAGACAGGAGGATCCACCACAGACCTTTCCCAATTCACAACCTTTACACCTTCCAATGAGATTCCTTTAACCCCTGAAGAAATAGAGAAACAGGCTGAGGAATTCAAGAGATTAAATGAACTCAAGACAGCCAAAGAATTGAATGTAGCTACTCTAAGGAAGATGACTCCACCTGAAATAGAAAAGCAAAAACAAAGGTTGAGGGAAATGGAAGCAAAACGCGCTGAGGCACTAAGGAAAGTCAAAGCTGACTATGATGCCTGCGTTAACAACAGATATGCCCCTGGCAAGATAACCAAGTTCAAATACACCATTCATAAATCCACAAACACCCCACAGATGATCTTATGGAGGGATAACCAACAAGGAAATATGAATGTGTTTGACAACTTCAGGCTAAAGACACTTGGGTTATCAGAATGGTTCGAACTTGAAGCCTTAGCTGCCAAAAGAACTGGACAGGCCAATTTTCTTCTGCTTAATACTATTAAGGCCAAATTTACCTGGATCAAAGAAACAGCTGCCAAACTCAAGATTGATCCTCCTCCACAGCTTTTTGAACAAGAACCCCCAAAGACTGGCAACAAAAGAAGAAGAATTTCTCAACTTGTTAAAGAAACTTTTGTTACAGATGATGTTCAAATGGATGGCATGCACAGGGATTTGATCCTACCCAATGGTATAGTTGGCCCTGTTGATGGTCAGACATATATAGAGCCTGAAAGAGGAATGGCATTTATGAACAGGGCTTGCCAATATGCTTTTCAACGAGAAGATGAGATGTGCTTAGCTTCAACAATTCAGCTACTTTGTCACAAGAAGTCACTCAAGATCAACACAGAGTATTCCAAGAAGTTTGCGAAGACTTTGTAGGAAGAATTAGATAACAGATTGGACTTGGCTGAAGCTAAATACAGGATTAAAAATGATGACTATTGAAGATGTTCACAGCCCAATTTTACCTTCACCTTTTATTTTACTTATGTAATGTAATTTTAATTTTCTTTAAGTATTAATAAAATCATGAGGTATGTTTGTTTAGATCTGTTATGAGTAAGAAGAAGCTGTTAACTCACTTACCTTAACTTAGTTAGATCTAGCATTATTTATGTTTAAATAGGGGGAGATTGTTGGGAATCTAAACTTGTTAGATTCCCTGATCATAGATTTAAACATAATTAGGCTGTTAGATAGTCCCTTGCCTGTGCCTAGGAGGCAGGCAAGTTTCGCAAGACTCACAGAGATCCAAGTCTCTGTGAGCAACCTCAGAGGAGTCCACGTCAGAGACATTGTCAAGGAAGTCAAAGATTACTTGAAGACATACTCATTGGCTATGATGGATAACAGCCAAGATGTATCAGGGACTCTGAGGGGTTGAGGGTTAACAGGGGTGGCAATACCCTGTTAACACTCAGCACACTTTGGACATGCCATTTGTGTGTTCGAGACTATGAAGAAAAAGGAAACTGTTTTGAGAACTGTTTCCTTAAAGCATAATGGAAGACTACCAAGAATAGAAGGACATCATGTGACTGATGTGGGAACTTGTAAAAGCTTGTGTAGTCACCATCAAGTACTATTTAGGTCAATCTCGTAACACTATAAATAGGATGTGTATCCATGCATTAATGTTTAACACTTTGAGATATTCATAACATTATTGCATAGAACTTAGTGAATCAAACAGCTACGACTGTATTCATAAGTTAGGGTTTATAGTTGTTCAAAGTGTGCACAACACATTGTCATCAAACGGTGTTATCCATAACACTTGTAATTCTTTATTATACAATAATAAGATTACGTTTGAAAAGTAATACCTTGTGTTGATTAAGTTAAGATTAGGGTTTCTAGCATTGATTAGGGACTTTCACCCTTTAATGAATCACATGTCATATTTATATAGTTTTGTATTTAAGGCATTGTTTCACCATCCTTTCTTATATATTTTTCTAGAATTTTGTGTTTAAGGCATCATTTGTTGTAAAACCCGCATGCTTTTACCATGCATAGTACCCTTAGGATCGTACGTACTAGATTAAAACTTTCCTAATATAGCATGATTACGATTACGTGTTAGGAGTTTACGTATTACGTACGTGTTAGAAAACGATAAGTATTTACTATGCACGATCACCTAATAATTATTTAACGATAATTAATCACGAACATGCGATCATGAAATCATGAACGTAATTAAAACACGAACTATTATTAATTACGTATATATATTTATTACGAGCGTAATTAATTATATTAGATCACGATATTTACGTAACGAGAAAACTTAAAACGCGAACACAAATAATCACGAACGTGTAAATTATTAATTAGACACGGAAAACATTCGGGTTACCCCTTGTGGGCCCCATTCCCACGAAAGTTAGGAGGGAGGATGGGCTTAGCCCATCAAATTTTACTAAAAGGGGTTTAAGGGATTTTCACTACTCATTTACAACTTACAGAAGATTTTTAGCAAAAACCTAAAAACCCTCCTCTCCTTCTCCTTTGTGCCGCCACCTTAAGAACACCACAAGGAGTGGTTTTTGATCTTTGATCTTGAAGTTTTGGTGATTGATCGTGTTTGTTCTTCGTCATCTTGATCCACGAATTCGGTAAAACCTTTTTAAACCTTTTCTTTTGATTTAATCTTTTTATAAATTATGAACATGAGATGTTTTTACAAAAACATAATAATTAAGCATAGATCTAACATGTTTTGGTGTTAAATAAAATCAAAAGGTTGTTTTTAAGGGGTGTTTGTTTTGGCCGCAGGCTGCAACCGAACCCGAATGGGTTTCGGTTTGCCAAGCCGACCACCACCAAGACCATATGGTCTTGGTTGGTGCGTGTGGGTCCCACGGCAGCAAGGTAAACACGGGGTACCCCGAGTTGGTTCGGGGTACGGTGTCGATTTCATGTCCGGTTCATGTTTTTAGCCTAGATCCGGTTCATGGTGTATGTTAGTTTTTTTTATGTTTATGAACTTATGTTAAAATTAAATTAATAAAATGATGTGATTAATTTAATAACATGACTTAGGTTATTTAATTATTAATGATCATGAAATTATTTTAACCTAAGTATTTATATATTTAAGACTTATAATTAATTAATTATTTTAAAACCATGGATATAATTAATTAATTAACATGACTTAGGTTATATTATTAACATATAATAATACATATTTTAACCTAAGTATTTAACTTATTTAATTAAAAACATGTTATACTTGAATTAAATATTATAACCTATAGTTTAATTAAATTACATGAAATTATTATTAAACTATACATTATATCATATGACTTAGAAAATAATCATGAAAACACTTAGGCTTATATACTTAGCTTATTTAACCAGCTTATTTCTAATTATGGAAACTTTCTATTTTTAGAAACTTAATTAAATAAGGCAGCTAATCTATTTATGGAAACCTTCTATTTTTAGAAACTTATTTATTTCAGGCAGCTAATCTATTTATGGAAACTTATTTAATTAAGGCAGCTAATCTATTTATGGAAACTTTCTATTTTTAGAAACTTATCTATTTTAAGCAGTAAATCTATTTTTGGAAACTTTCTATTTTTGGAAACATTCTATTTTTGGAAACTTTCTATTTTTGGAAACTTTCTATTTTTGGGAACTTTCTATTTTAGGAAACCTGCTATTTTTGGAAAGTTACTTTTTATTACACAGTAAGTATAATAATACATGAAATACCAGAAATACTTAATCAGATTAAACAGAATGTAAGATAAACACAGTTTAAGGCTTTTAAACAGTAAAACATGGTAAGAACAATAAAATAAGCTAAGACATGACATAAAACCAGCTACGTATTTAGTAAGCAGATACTTATTCATGTATGTATTTATGTAGCACTAGTGATTCGGAAGTAGGATTCCTCTCAGTTCATCTTCTTCGTTCACTGGACATAAGGTACGGATTCCCGTCGTTTCAGTATGGACATTTTCTCCTTATTAGGATTCCCCGTATGCAGCCAACTGTTTTCCCGTAGTATAAGTTATGTGTATGATTGCTTATGTTAATTAAGATTACCTATAGCCATATACATGCATGACCAGTTTCACCTAGTTATGGAGGTACCATAACCATAACATTAGAGGCACTGATGTTATGACTTCACCACGGCGGAGTGATTGCTCGTGGCGTCCCTTCAGCTTTGGTCATTTATTTATATTTATCATGTGGGGCGTATGGGTGCATCCTAGTTACATGTTTTTATTCAGGATTACATGGTGAATGTGGTGTGTGCCTTGCATCCTTCACAGGGAGCTGATCCCTCCTACCCATAACCAGTATATTAAATTTGAGGCAACCCCTCTAATTTGCATGATGAGGTCACCTCTCCAAGTATTCATGCACGGTGGATTTTCATGACCTATATTGGCTAATGGTAAAATATGTTAAACAGTTTTCATAAGATAAACATAAGGCTTTTCAAACTATAAAACCAGTTTTATGAACATGTTCCAAGTTTTCCAGGACTTATACATTTCCGCTGCTATTAAGTCTTTATTATGTTTTAGTCATTGATACTATGTCTATATCCGTGCACTGAGCGTTTTGCTCAGCCGTTACTTTCCTTTCCATGTCCCAAAACGGCAGGTACCCTAGGAAAGACTCGAGCATTTGGAGGACGTGTATCGGATGGAAGCTGCTAGAGACTTCTTTTCCTTTTGCCTTCATATATTGATGCTTGTGTAGTCTTTCATTCATTTCTTTTGCTTTATTATGTTTTGGGCTTATGTTTGGGAACCGATGTTTGATTCCGGTTATCCCTATGGTCATGTAATGTTTTATACATTTATCCTTGTATGCTTTGATGACACGCCATAATTACGCGTGACATTTCCATTATCAAAATGGGGTGTTACAATTATGGTATCAGAGCCAAGGCTTCGACCTGTAGGCTCTAAAACTCGACCTGTGACTAGTGGGTAGTCACCAGGAGCTTCCTAAGCCAACGTTTGTTATTCTACGTATTAATGTTTTCAGCGCATTGTTGTTTTAACCATGATGTTTTCAGCACCTTGAGGTTTTAACCTTGATGTTTTCATCGATATTGTTTTGCTAATATGGATGGACAACCGTCATTCATATTTAGTTATGTGTCATTGTTTCATGCATAATGTTCCTCGTGAACAGTGGCTATGTGGACTGAACCTCAATAGTTCATAATTAGTCACATAATATTTTTTTCTGATAAGTTTTGACAGATGAGTTTCATTTATTTATGTTTTATGTATCATTGTTGCAGGGATTTTGACTAAGTAATGGTTGGTACAGGACTGACCCTATTTAGTCGCATGTGCTTTTATCGAAACTTTTAACTTTGGGACCGACCCATAGGCGTCCCCTCGCCATGTCTTTTGTTTTGGAACCGACCCATAGGCGTTCCCTCGCACATATAAAGGTTTTATAAACTACATTACGCATTCATGCACTGTTTTTCATGCATAAAATTTTTCTCATGATTTAAATTGGCATAAAATTTTTTTCATGTCCCCTCATAAGTATTATGTTTTTTATGTTTTCATACTGTCATGGTTAACTTCAGTTTCATGCTGATTATGTTATACACTTCTTCGTGATAGATGGTTTCATGTTTCTTCATGATAATTCCGTCTTCATGTTGATTATGTTTTACGCCTCTTTTGTTATTTACGTTGTCCTGCAAGACATTGTTGGAGTTCATTGTATTCTGCTTTCATGATAGTCATGGTTGGTTTTCATTGATCATGCTGTCAGGCAAATCATCGTTGAATTTTGTGTAACCACACTTTAACGTTTCCGTTACAACCAGAATGATGTCCATGCTAATACTGCCAAGTTATCATGATGGTTTTCCTAACCGTTTAACCGATATACTTTCCTTAAATCATGACAAATGATCGACCCCATACCGATCATTTCATGTGCATTCCACGTGTACTCCACGTACCGTATTTCGTGTGTATTACATGTACCTTAATCCATGTATATTCCACTTGCAATACTTCACGAGTATTCGCTAGTCGATTCTGAATCACCTCAGGCGTATTTTCTGTTGCTGATATTCTGATGTCGCTCATAACTTGGAGATGTTACTAAAGGTTGATGCTGCTGACGTTCGGAGACGCTACGAGATGCGGATGCTGTTCACAACCTGGAGATCCTACAAGACGAAGACAAAGGCGTCGGAGCAAAGCAATTGGACGAGAAGATGATTCACCATCAGACAATTTCCATCAATCATTGTCCCTAATTCTTAGTTACATGTCATACATCATTCAGCTGTCATTCAGTCATATGAGTGCAAACCGGTACCAGCCGGCCACTCAGCTGAATAGTTATATGAATCACGGTCATGAGAATGACCGTCATGGAACTGACAGACAGGACGATAGTAACCACTACTATGACAAAAACTACCCTAGAAATCGCAACCGAGGCTCCGGCCGCAGACGTGATCAGACATACAAATGATCAGTAGTCCAACCGATCCGCCAATTCTGGCATAATAACCTTATATTGTGGTTATATTTGTTTCACATCTCGAGACACATGTCAAGACATCAGTCAAGACACATGTCTCACGTATACTTTCTGAAGACACATGTCAAGACATCAGTCAAGACACATGTCTCACGTATACTTTCTGAAGACACATGTCAAGACACCAGTCAAGACATATGTCATGCTTATAGTTCCAAGACACGAGTCAAGACACATGACTCACGTCCAACTATGGAACATTTCTAAGATATTCAGGGTACCCTCCAAGGGTATATCCATTTTGTTGTGCCATGTATTAATCAGGCCACAAGAATTTCACTACCATTACCGGCGCATCAGTGAGAACTGTCACGTTGCCGATGTCACTTTTATTCTTGTAACCATAAATCATTGATTCATGACCATGAAGGACACCTTTCGTATTCCCACGTATACGAAGGTTTTCCTTCAGCTTAGTGATGAGATCTAAGCTGCTAACGCATTTCCTCGGACAGACACGAGATGAATTTTATCCTAATTATGTACTATGAACAGCACACCATGCTACGATTCATAATTATGTACAATAATGTTCAGGCTCCTGAATACATTCAGCTTGATTTTCCATCGGGAAAATCTGTACAAATTATCTATGCTTACAAGCATGTGCGTTGTTAGCCATGGTCGCTAAAATATTCTAGCTGTCAGTAAGACACGACCACTTAAGTCCTTTTACGCATAACCAATTGATTATTCCAAAGTCTTCCCATACATTCCAGAAGAATCTACAAGGAGAAGGATGGTACCATGAGATTATGTGTCGACTACTGTCGACTTAAACAAATCACCATTCATGACCGTTATTCTCCTCCACGTACTGACAACATGTCCAATCGACCTTATAGTGTTATTCACTTTTTTCCAAGATCGAACTCATGATCATGCTGCTAACAGTGACGAGGGAAAGAGCAGGACATACCCTCTCAGTTTGATTCGGGTATGTTTCTCTTTCAGTTACGTTATCTATAATTCGGGGACGAATTATTCTTTTTAGGGGGGAAGAGTTGTAAAACCCGCATGCTTTTACCATGCATAGTACCCTTAGGATCGTACGTACTAGATTAAAACTTTCCTAATATAGCATGATTACGATTACGTGTTAGGAGTTTATGTATTACGTACGTGTTAGAACACGATAAGTATTTACTATGCACGATCACGCAATAATTATTTAACGATAATTAATCACGAACATGCGATCATGAAATCATGAACGTAATTAAAACACGAACTATTATTAATTACGTATATATATTTATTACGAGCGTAATTAAATATATTAGATCACGATATTTACGTAACAAGAACACTTAAAACGCGAACACAAATAATCACGAACGTGTAAATTATTAATTAGACACGGAAAACATTCGGGTTACCCCTTGTGGGCCCCATTCCCGCGAAATTTAGGAGGGAGGATGGGCTTAGCCCATCAAATTTTACTAAAAGGGGTTTAAGGGATTTTCACTACTCATTTACAACTTACAGAAGATTTTTAGCAAAAACCTAAAAACCCTCCTCTCCTTCTCCTTTGTGCCGCCACCTTAAGAACACCACAAGGAGTGGTTTTTGATCTTTGATCTTGAAGTTTTGGTGATTGATCGTGTTTGTTCTTCGTCCTCTTGATCCACGAATTCGGCAAAACCTTTTTAAAACTTTTCTTTTGATTTAATCTTTTTATAAATTATGAACATGAGATGTTTTTACAAAAACATAATAACTAAGCATAGATCTAACATGTTTTGGTGTTAAATAAAATCAAAAGGTTGTTTTTAAGGGGTGTTTGTTTTGGCCGCAGGTTGCAACCGAACCCGAATGGGTTTCGGTTTGCCAAGCCGACCACCACCAAGACCATATGGTCTTGGTTGGTGCGTGTGGATCCCACGACAGCAAGGTAAACACGGGGTACCCCGAGTTGGTTCGGGGTACGGTGTCGATTTCATGTCCGGTTCATGTTTTTAGCCTAGATCCGGTTCATGGTGTATGTTAGTTTTTTTTTATGTTTATGAACTTATGTTAAAATTAAATTAATAAAATGATGTGATTAATAATAAGTGTGAAAACACTTATCCTTTTACCACTTATTTCCAATAATAACAAGACCAAAACGTGTGATTTATGTCGTAAAAGTCGGAATTATGCGTGGTTTGTGTTTTTATTGTGTTTTAGGACCAAAATATGAAAAAGGAAGAAAACACGGGCTTTCACGGGCTTTTATTGAAGAAAACGGGAAAAAGACGAAGTCAAAAGATCAAGAGTGCAAAAAGAACGGAAGTCCAAGACCTATTCTGAAGATTTATCGAAGAAAAAGTCAAAAGACGGAAGTTTAACGAAGTCGAAGAACTTAAGTCTAATAGAAGAAGAAAATTAAAAGACAAGTTCAAATCCCGAGACGACAAAGACGAAGAATTAAAGTCGAGTCGAGAAAACGTGAAGAAAGCAAGAAAGAAGATGCAACACATGCACCCCTTCCACCTTCCCTATAAATACCTTCCTAATAGTCATTAGGAGGGGAGTTAGAGTTTTTAGTTAATTTTTCACTTTTTAGTTTTCTCTAGTTTTAGAGAGAGAAAGTCTTAAACTTTCTCTCACTAAATTTCATCTTTTTCTTAATCTTTCAAGATTAAACTCTTTGTATTGCTTATTTTATTTAAACAAGTTCTATTTTAAGCTTTAATTCCTTAATCTCATTCTACTTTTCTTTGATTTTAGGTTGATTTTGGTGCGTATATCATAAGATCCGTGTTGTTCTAATTGATTTCGTGCTTAAAAGTTAATCTTTTGATCATTTTATAAGTTTTCATTTGATTAAGCTTTAAGACTTTTATGCTTATTGGCTTATTTTTATGATTAGCTTATTTTTCTTATTAAAAAGTTTTATTAAAAAGTTTATGTTTTTATTGTTTAATCTAAAAAGTTGTTTGATTTCGAGTTAGATAAGTTGATTAAAGTGTTTATTTGATTCGGATTTGTAATTGATTCGGGTTGGTTTTGGTATTAGCTTATTAAAGTTACCTTATTACCTAGCTTAATCTTCTTCCACAATTTTCGGAAAGGGTGGTAAAACCCCTTTCCGATTGGCTTTTTCCGACCGGTACACCATCCTAACCGATTCCCTTAATTTTAGGAAAGGGTGGTAAAACCCCTTTCCGATTGGTACCTATTCCGAGCAGCCTCATCTCCACATTCCGATCACTCCTGATCGGATTAGGGCTTTGACTTTCCGACCACACCCTCTAGTAATATTCCGATTGTCCCCATTTGGTTGATATTCCGATTAGAACCTCATTTGTGTATTCCGATTGGCAGTCTTGATTTAGTATTCCGATTGGGGGCATTTGTAGCATTCCGACGGTGAGTCTTTGGCTTATTCCGACTGCCCTTGTCCCTTTTATTCCGATCGCTGCACCTTCCAACATTCCGATCAACCGATCGGAATACATTCCGATCGGGCCCTCTTTTGCCTTGTTTTGGTTTCTTTCGATCTTACTTTCTTATAGTACTTTTTATTTTCAGAAAATTTTCCAAGTGTTAGATTTATTTAGTGTGTTTGTACTTTTCCATTGTCACCTTTAAGTTTCCATGCGTTTATTTTACTTGTCATTTTAATATTAATCTTTTAAACTTCCTTTTTACTCAACGACACTTTAATTACTTGCTAATAGTTTAAAACAAACAAACCAAACCATTCTCTTGATTCACCAAAAGACAATTGAGTCGAACTTAAGACCGGTTTTCAATTCGAAAAGATTCGGTTTAACGAACTTTCATACTAGGCCTAAAAATCAAGTATCAAATTGGCGCAGCTGCCGGCTCTTTTCTTTAAGATAAACGGTTTCTAGTGAGAGACGCATTGAATTTTGGGATCCGTTCTTTGAACGTTATTTTCCTCGCTTCAAAAATTTTCAAAAATCCAAAAAAAAAAAAAAATATAAAACTCTTCAAAAATACAAAAACATTTAAAAAACCTATAAAAACCAAAAAGATTATATAGATATTCTTTGTGTATATTTTTCTTCTGCAGGTGTATGCGTACTAGATCTTCCAACTATGTCCTTCTACCTGATTTACGAACCATGGAGGAATTGTGCCAACCCACCATGAATGGACGCGGAGGCCCGATTGCGCCAATGCATATCACGGCTCAGGAGTTTTCGTTGAAGCATCACATGATCCAACAAGTGAAAACTAATCCATTCGCCGGAATGCCTAGTGATGATGCCAACAAACACCTCGACAAATTCATTACTATCACTCAAAGCATGAAGTCCCCCGATGTTTCTATGGATGACCTTCGCCTCCAACTTTTTCCACACTCGCTTTCTCACCATGCCGAAAAATGGTTTGACCGTCTTCCTAAGAAATCTATTCATACGTGGAATGACATGACTCAACGCTTTTTATCGCGCTACTTTCCCCCATCCATGGTCACTAGCCTTCGTAACCAAATCAGTGGATTTATGCAAGAGAATGATGAATCGCTTTTCGATGCTTGGGAACGCTACAATGATTTGATCGACCGTTGTCCTAATCACAATATGCTCCCCGTCACTCTCATTGACACCTTTTACAATGGTCTCACTTTTCGTGATCGTGACACGATCAATGCCGCCGCCGGTGGTACTTTTATGAAACGGAGACCGGAGGAGTGCCGAGAGTTGATTGAAAACATGACTACTCACCATAAGAATTGGGATTCTTCCGCATCCTCAAGATCTAATCAGAGAGTCAATGTTTCATCTACTTCTTCCACCACCAACTCGTCTGTTTTGGAACGTGCTATTCTTGATATTAACAAAAGTCTCCAAATTTTGACTTCTAACCAAACTCAACAAGCTAAAGCCATTGCTATTTCTTGTGACACATGTGGTGGTCCTCATTCCTACAATGAGTGTCCTTCTACTCACGGCAATTATTCTGAAGACGTTAACGCAGCATATGGTACTTATCCCACGGGAGGCTATCAAGCTCGCCCTCAAGGAGACCGTAACTTGCTAAGTTATCGCTCCAACAATTATCTTGCTCCTCCCAGTTTCCCTCCTGCAAACCAATCCCAACCTCGTGCAAACAATCAGTATCAATCCCAAAGAAACCCATACCCAACTCAAGGAAATTCTCAAGCTTACCAGGCTCCACCTCTCAATCAACCGATGGCTGTGAATCCAGATGTCGAGACATTTATGAAGACCAATCGGGAGTTGGTGACGAATCTTCAGAGTCAAGTCCGCAACTTGAAGGGAGAAATGGCAAAACAAGGGAACGATATTAGAGCCGAGCTAAGGAATGACATGGCCAAACACAGTGATGCAATTAATGCAAACATGCAAAACTCTTTTAACAATCAAGCTCTTCACCTTCGTGATATGATTGGTTCGCTCATCCAAAGTAATCAACCCTCTTCTTCGGGTACTCTTCCGAGTAATACCGTTGCGAATCCAAGAGGGGAGATGAAAGCAATCACCACTCGTAGTGGAAAAGGTTATATGGAACCCGAGCTTCCTACACCTCCACCGGTGATTGTGAACAAGGAAAAAGAGCAACTTGCCCCACCTCCTTCACCTTCTATCCCCATTTCCCCACCACCCGTGGTTGTGAGTGATCCTATTCCCTTAAAGCCTTCTTCTTCATCCAATATACCTTATCCCTCAAGGTTGAGGAAAGAGAAGCAAAAGAGCAAGGATGATATTCAAGTTTCAAACTTTCTTAAAATGTTTAAACAACTGAATTTTAACATCTCCTTTGCCGAGGCTCTCGCTCACATGCCCAAATACGCTAAGATGTTTAAAGATCTTTTAAGCGATAAGGAAAAGCTTCTTGACATTGCTCAGACCCACCTTAATGAGAATTGCTCCGCAGTGCTCTTAAGGCAATTGCCCACCAAACTTGGTGATCCGGGTCGCTTCTTGATTCCTTGCAACTTCCCGGGAGTAGAGAATTGCATGGCCCTAGCCGATCTAGGTGCCAGTATAAACTTAATGCCCTTAAGCGTTTGGAAGCAATTATCTCTCCCCGAGCTAGTCCCCACCAAAATGACTTTGGAATTAGCCAACCGTACGGTTGCTTATCCAGTGGGGATAGCCGAAGATGTCTTTGTTGGCGTCGACAAATTCACCTTCCCGGCGGATTTTGTTGTCGTTGACTACGAGATGGATCCCCGTGTTCCATTAATCGTTGGACGTCCATTTCTGAGGACCGGTCGCACTCTCATTGATGTAGCCGCAGGCGAAATAATCATGAGAGTTGGTGACGATAAAATTGTCTTCAACATGGGTAAGATTTCTAAGCAACCTTGTTCATATGAGAGTGTTAATGCTATTGATGTTCTCGATGAGGCTTGCGAAGAACATTTTCATGATGCTTGCAAAAGTACTCTCTCTTCTCTACCCAATGTTGAGACTGTTGCCTCAATTGCTCCAGCATTGACTCCTTTTGGAGAAAGTGACTTGGATGATTTCGAAGCTAGCTTGGGTCCTCTCAATATTAAGTATGATAATTTGTCCACCAATTGGGATGAAGACATTCGTACTATTGAGAGACTTCTCAATGAGGACCCGTTGTCTCCTCCTGCTCCTAAAGAGGTGACTAATGATGATCCATCGTTAGTTTCACCATCTATTGAGAATCCTCCTACTCTCGAGCTTAAGGACTTACCTCCTCATCTTGAGTACGTTTTTCTGGAAGACGACGAGAAGCTACCGGTCATCATCGCAAAGGATCTGAAAGAAGACGAAAAAGCCCGACTTGTCGCTGTGTTGAAGAAGCATAAACGCGCCATCGCTTGGAAAATCTCTGACATCCGTGGAATTGATCCTCACTTTTGCACACATAAAATTCTCATGGAGGACGACTTTAAGCCCACAATTCAAAGTCAACGAAGGGTGAATCCTAAAATACATGAAGTCATCAAAAAAGATGTTATCAAACTTCTTGATGCGGGTATGATTTACCCTATTTCGGATTCACCATGGGTTAGTCCAGTCCATTGTGTGCCTAAGAAAGGCGGAATCACCGTTGTGCCCAATGCAAACAACGAGTTAATTCCTACCCGTCTCGTTACTGGGTGGAGAGTTTGTATAGACTACCGCAAACTCAATGATGCCACGAGAAAGGATCATTTCCCCCTACCTTTTATGGACCAAATGCTTGAACGTTTAGCTGGTAATGAATATTACTGCTTTCTTGATGGTTTCTCGGGTTATTTTCAAATACCCATCGATCCCCAAGATCAAGAGAAGACAACATTCACTTGTCCCTACGGCACATTTGCTTATAAAAGAATGCCTTTTGGCTTATGCAATGCCCCCGGGACTTTCCAAAGGTGCATGTTAGCTATCTTCCATGACATGGTTGAGCAAACCATGGAAGTCTTCATGGATGATTTCTCGGTCTTCAAGGATTCCTTCTCTTCTTGCCTTGCCAATTTGGAACGTATGCTTAAGCGGTGCGAAGACACTCGCCTTGTTCTAAATTGGGAAAAATGCCATTTTATGGTAAAAGAAGACATTGTGCTAGGACACAAAATCTCAGAAGCCGGTCTTGAAGTCGACCGTGCTAAAGTAGATTTCATAGCCAAATTACCTCCACCTTCAACCGTGAAGGGTGTGAGAAGCTTTCTGGGTCATGCGGGCTTCTATCGTAGATTCATTCAGGATTTCTCTAAAATCGCTCGCCCGATGACCCACCTCTTGGAAAAAGATACTCCTTTTATCTTTTCTAAAGAGTGTCTCGAAGCCTTCAATCTTCTTAAGGATAAGCTAACTAAGGCACCGGTCTTGGTTACCCCTAATTGGGAGCTGCCTTTTGAATTGATGTGCGATGCTAGCGACTTTGCTATTGGTGCGGTTTTGGGCCAAAGAGTTAATAAACACTTCCAACCAATCCACTATGCTAGCAAAACAATGACGGGGGCTCAATTGCATTATACGACAACCGAAAAAGAGCTTTTAGCTGTTGTCTATGCTTTTGAGAAATTTCGCCCCTATCTTGTTTTATCCACCACCATCGTATACACGGACCATTCCGCGTTGAAGTACTTGATGACTAAGAACGATTCTAAGCCAAGACTTCTTCGCTGGGTTTTACTCCTTCAAGAATTCAACATTGAAATTCGTGACAAGAAGGGAGCCGAAAACCTGGCTGCGGATCATTTGAGTAGACTTGAGGACCCATATCAAGGGGATCATCCGAATAAAGAGATCAATGACTCTTTCCCCCTTGAAACCTTAATGTCTATAAACCTCAATCTTGATGGCACCCCGTGGTTTGCAGACATTGCAAACTACTTAGCGGGTGGTATTCTCATCCAAGGGTTAACATCCCAACAAAAGAAGAAGTTCTTGAACGATGTTAAGACTTACTTTTGGGATGACCCTTATCTATTCAAACAGTGTGCTGATCTGATTATTCTTCGATGTGTTGACGGACCGGCAGCTTTCGATATCCTCCAAGCTTGCCACAAAGGACCCACCGGTGGTCACTTTGGTCCCAACTACACCGCTAAGAAAGTGTTTGATTCAGGATTCTACTGGCCCACCATTTATCGTGACGCTCTGATGAGACTGCTTTTATACATGGTCTCATCGTTCTTTTTGGACTTAAAATGCATTAAATATCATCAAAATACCCAAATATATGCTTGTGTTTGTTGCTTGTGTATTTTAGGTACGGATATTGAGAAAATGACAAAGGATCACAAGAATCATGCAAAAACGAACACGGGAAACGAAGCCGCACGATGAACCAAGCCCTAGTGAGGAATTTTCCAAAGAAAACCCTAGAAGATTTGAAGAATATTGAAGAATGGTCCTCCAAGTTTGAAGAATTGACACTTTATACCCTTGTATCTTCATAATTACAAGTTTGGTCCCTAAAGTTTGTCAAAATTACAAAAAGGACCCTTAACTTTGAAGAATTGGCAAATTTAGTCCCTCAACAAAACTAAATTGTCAACAATGGTCCTCCAAGAAGTCAACAAACAAGTCAAAGACCTTGAAGTTTGAAGACATTACAAGAATGGCCCTTGAAGAATACAATTTGTGCATAAAAAGCCCTTTAAACAAGTTTTGAAAATTATTGTGCCAAAATTGACAAGTACTTGAAAGATTTTGCAAAGGGAAAAAGTGTTTAAGCTGATTTGTTACAAAGTGAATGGAACATAAGATTTGGGGGGCCTTTCTTGGCAGACAGCATATCTCTCACCCTCCACTCACAACAAGACACGTCACCCCACTTAAACTTTTTAACCAATCAGCACCCCCTATTCATCCATGTCACGAATCCACTAGTTTTTTATTAAACTCGTTTAATATTTAACTAAGTTTTGGTGGTAAACTCATTTTTTAAAATCCAATTACCCAAAAATGGATTAAACCCTTCCTGCTAAACACCCTCATCCCTCATAAACCCTAATTTGATTAAACCACTAATCAAAGGGTTTTTGTATGAAAGCTTCCAGAATGCTAATTTACCCCACTCCCAACACTTCCCCCAACCCAGAAAACGACTACACATCCCCTTGTCCCCTCACAAGCCCTCCCTTGACCCACTCACATGGCGAACTGGCATCTATATAGTCATCCAACGGCTCCACAAGTTTTCCTTGGTCCCTAAGGACTCCAATATACGTCCAAGATCATCTTACAAGCTGGAACATCAACATCACATCACATGGGGCTCAAACAAAGACCAAATTCAAAATCAGTCAGAGGGCAATATGGGGAATCAGCTTGCTAGGGTTTTAGTTTTTTCCAGCTTTGTATTATTTTATTCCAAGTATTCTAGAATAGTCTCTAGCATAGTATAAATACAAGTCGTCTTGTGACTTGTGTTTCTTGTTCCAGTTTTATGTAAAAAACTTTCTTTTATGAATTAATGAAAATGTTTTCATCCTGCATATGACTGAGAACCATTTACTTTCTAGTATTCATGTTTTAAAGTTTGTTTTTCCTGAGTTCATTTTTCTTCAAGTTTGTGTTTTTAATTTTCAAAAAAAGTTTTCAAGGTTTTCTGGAATTGAAATCTCTTGGTGAGATTTGTTTCAAAGTTTGATTCATTTGGATTAATCAGTGTGTTAAGAGTTTTAAACAAGGTTTGAAAGATTTTTAAGAAAGTTTTTAAGAAAGTAAAAAGAGAAAAACAGATTGGATATATTTGTGCTTTTCTTTCCATTTTTTTCTTAGCAGGGTGTTGATATTTGTTGATTAAGTTCTGCATAGACCCGGGTCTATAAGGAGGTGACAAAGCTGTCACAAAGAGCCCTGGATGTAGGGCTCTAAGGTAAAAATCTTTTTCCTTTTTGAAATTTTCAGAAAAGTGAAGTTTTATGTGAATTTTGTGCAAGTTGTTGTATTGCATGATAAGTTGTTTTGAATTGAGTTATTATGCTCTCATATGCATGCTAGCACTGTTTTTAATCAGTTTGGTGAAGTTTGAAGTAGATTTGAAGTGAAAAATTTGTTTTAAAATTTATAAAGGGGTGTTTGGATTTAAGTTTTATAGTGTATTTGTGAGAGATTTGTGCAGTGTAAGCTGTTTAGATGTGCTAATTAGGGTAGAGTTAGGTGTCTAGTGTGTTTAGTTACAAGTTTGAAATAGATTAAAAGCAAGTTGTGTAAGAAAAAGTTGAAAAAGATAGCTTAGAATCTGCTAAGTCACTTCTCTGCTTGTTTTAATGCAAACTTTGTTCTTAAATCTTGTTCTCTATTAGAAGTTAGTATGTTATTGGACTTGTGATCATTTGTGTGCTAGTTTTTGTAATTGTGTGCTTAAACTGAGCCTTTAAAACTCACTTGTGTGCAAGTCATAAGTCAAGAATCCCACCAGACCTGCACAATAGATATCAGCAACATTGAATTGCCTTATTTGCTTGATTTGTGTCACTTGGAGTGTTGATTTTTCTTGTTTGTACTTGTCTTGACTCCTTGTGCTCCAAAGAGCACAAGGGTGCCCTGCTTGTTCCAAAAACACCACCAAAAATCCAAAGTCCAAGCTCCTCTTGGACTCATTGCACAAGTGTAAACTTTCACTTGTGTTCATCAGAAAGAACAAATGAACTGGTCACGTTTTTGCTTTCAGTTTGCTTAATCTTGATTAAAAGTGGTTTTGGATTTGTGTTTTTAAGCTTAGATAAGTTACTGATTAAGTTTTAAAAAAAAAAAAAAAAATTTGTAAAAACTTCACCCTGCCTGGACTCGAACCCCCAACCTGCAGCTCAGGAGTGAGGGGTTCTAACAGTGATCTAGATGAGTTTTTACATTCAAGTTTCATTTCATTAGTTACTTAAACAAGTTTTGGTTTTGGCTTATTAAAATAAGCCGTAGCTTATTTAGGTTTTTCCAGCTTATTTATTAAGCTTGGTTAGTAGCTAGCATTTTTCCTAGGGTTTAATTAAGGTTTAGGATTTTTTTGTTTAAAAATATTATTTTTCTCTTTATTTAATTAATTATTAGGATTATTTTTAGTTTCATTTTTAGAAAGCAATTTAAAAATAGTAAACAGTAATTAAAAAATCCAAAAAAATAGTTTTTAAGTTTTAATTTATATTTTTGAGGTTTACATTCAAAAAAGTTTTCAAAAACTTTAATTTTTAATTTTATTTGATTTTAGGTTTTTTATTAAACTTTAAAAATTAATATAAAATTAATTAAGAGGTTTTAGGAGCTTTAATTTACATTTTTGTCTTAGTTAGAATATTTAGGGTGTTTGAGAATTTTTTAGAATTTATTTAAGAACTTTTTATTTTTTGGAATATTTTAATATTATTTTATTAAGAAAAATTCAAAGTTTTATTTTTAACCTTTTTTCATTTTTCCTAGATTCTAGACATTAAATTAGGAACTTTTTCACTTTCCAATTAATTTTTAGGCTTTTCAATTAATTTTTAGAATTAATTTAAGATTTAATAGATTTTAATAGTTTTTTAGTGTTTAAAAATAGTTTAAATTGGTTTTAAAATTTTTAAAAATAGTTTTTAGCTTAATTAGGATATTTTTGAGGTTTACAAACTATAAAATCTTGTTTAGGGCTTTTTAATAATTAAAAGTGATTTTTAGGGCTTTAATTAGCATTAAAAAGTCATTATTTAATTAATTAAAAGGTTTTGGCAAGTTTGGATTTTTTTTAAACTCTTAGAATATTATTGGGGATTTTTAGTAATTTTTAGGAATTTTTAGGTTAAAATTTTAATTTTGGCACTATTTACGGTTTTACGTTTACTCCTTTTTCGTCGTAGTTTAATTAATTTTCGTAACCGTCTTTCTCTTCTAATCCCATTTCTTTCTCAATCAATATAATCACAAACAAAATCAACTCTCAACACAACGCACTAGCCTCCTTGGGAAACGAACTTGCTTGGTCATTAGTGCTCGGTTTTCCTAAACCGACACTTAATACTTCCACTATTTGTCATCCTTTTCCTAAAGGGTACAAAAACTCTACATCATTTTGGCGCCGCTGCCGGGGAGGCGTGTTGTGTTTTGATTGAACAATTGTTGTTTTTATATATAGCCATAAAAGTATTTGTATTAATAGCACTCTATTAATACGTATTATCGTTTTTCGATTTTTGTGTGAATATTATTACTATATTGTATACGTAGAACAATAAATTCACAAGTACTCCAAATACGTGAGCAATCACAACCTTGATTCGGGATTTCATCACTCGATCATTGTATTCGAATCTCAAACCAAATAAAAAAGGCAAAAATAGATAAATACTTTCGTGAAGCTTAATTTTGATAATACAAACTATAAGGTGGGTATAAGGCGGTTGTATTTCACGACCTAAAGGAAAAAGGCTCTTAAGTGCTTCGCGCCGCCTCGTTTCCTCCGTTTGCTTGTGCGTATTTGATTTTGAGAGTGAATCGAGGGTTTTGCCGCCCAAAGTATTACTTACGTATCATATATATTTTCTTGGTTTCATTTGATTAAACCCTCTTGAACGATTTGGTGTTCCACCATCGTTCTAAAGTCATCGAAGGCGTTCACTTCACGTGATCGTTTTCATTCCTTGAGGCTTCTTTAATCAAGAGATTTGATTAAGGAGGAGATTTGTAGATTTTGGTCTACTTAATACATTCCAAAAATCCAAAAAAAAAGTTAAAAACAATCAAAAACCACAAAAAAAAAAAAATTGAAAAAGTAAAAATACCAAAAAGAATCTTCTTTGCTCGCCTTCTCGTTGTACGTGACGTTTATGCAAACTCGCTCTAAAGCAAGACGTGCTCGTAAACGAAGAAACAAATCACTCACTCCTACTAGTGAGGACTCTCCTATTGACGAACCCATTGTAGTGAAAGAAGCACCCATGGCTAATCGAACTATGATGGAGTTGCTTCAAGCACCCACCGAGGGTTATGGAGAAGCGATTGTGATTCCCGCTATCCTTGCCGAGAATTTTGAGGTTAAGACGGGTTTGTTGTCCATGATTCAAAACAACAAGTTTCGAGGGGACGAAAAGGACAACCCGCATAACCACATTCGCCAATTTAATCGTCTCACCGCCACGTGCAAGTTTAAGGATGTTTCAAACGACTCGATTAAGATGATGCTTTTTCCGTATTCCTTAGCGGGGCCCGCAAAAATTTGGTTGGAGAAAGAGCCACCCAATTCTATATTGACGTGGAAGGATCTCGTTTCAAAATTCGTGAACCAATTTTTTCCGCCCTCTAAGACTACGCACTTGAAAAACGAGATTTCAAAGTTTTCGCAAGAGTATAATGAGAGTTTTTCAACGGCTTGGAATAGGTTTAAGGAAATGTTGCACGAATGTCCTCATCATGGTTTTTCCGACTTGCATCAAATAGACACGTTTTACAATGGCTTGAACGATCATGAGCGTGATTATCTTAATGCCGCCGCGGGTGGTAATTTCTTGTGTAAGACGGTCGAGGAAGCATTGTTAATTATTGAGAATAGGTCTAAGGTGTATAGTCCTCGTAGCACGTCGAGTGTTCGTAAGGCTTCGTCTTCATCTTCACCTAGTTTGTCACACACCGTTGATGCTTGCCAAGTCGAGGCTAATTTGGAGAACAAAATTTTTGATATAGTGAAAGGCTTGTTAGTTGAGTTTAAAGTTGGTGAACAACCCGCTCCCGCTACGATTAAAGCGGTTGAGGTTTCTTGTATGTATTGTGGTGGAGCTCACGATTATTCCGAGTGCATTACCAACGGTGGTAACACTTCGAGTGCCTTCGCGGCCGCGGGAACTTATAACCAAAACGGTCAAGTTCCTCGCACTAATCAATTGACTCCACCGGGTTTTTCACCAAATCAAAATGCTAACAATTATCGAAACAATCAAGTTGGTTACCAAAGCAATCAAAGGAACAATTATAAGGGTAATAACAACTATGGGAATCAAGGTAGTAGTAGTAGCCAATTGCAAAACCAAAATCAAAACCGTAATTTTCAAAACACGAGTCAAGGTCTTCAAAATAATAAAGAACTTCCAATAGACTTTTTGAATTACGCTACTTCAAATGATAAGATTTTGGAAAACATTCAAGAGCAAATGGCTAATCAAGCTAAGGACACGGCTAAGAACGCAAAGGAGTTAGCTAATTTCATTAAGGAAAATCTAGCCATGAGAAATGAATTGAAAAATGATTTTGCTAACCAAATTCGAGGTCAAAACAACAAGATAGAGCAAAGTCATGCTAGGCTTGAACAAAGAATTGACCAAAAAGCCGCTAGTCAAGATGTGAAGTTTAATAGTTTTGATGCTAAGCTTAATGCAATTTTAGAAGCCGTAATGGGAAACAAAGCCTCTACTTCGGGTGGTTTGCCTAGTAACACCGTTTCTAACCCGAAGGGAGAGATGAAAGTGATTACCACACGAAGTGGTAAGACACTTAAAGAACCAACTCCTCAACCAATTACTCCAACGGTGGAGGAAATTGAGGAAGAACCCGAGGTGGTGGTCGAAAAGGAGCATATTTCAAGCCCACAAAGTACCGCTCATGCCACACCTACGGTTGACCCATCACCCATTTTGGAACCCGAGATTCCAAAGGCTATGCCTATGCCCCAACCCACACCACCCTTGCCTTACCCATCGAGACTTAGGAAGGAGAAACGACAAGAGCGCGATAACTATCAATTTGAGCTTTTTATGAAAATGTTTCGTGATTTGCATTTTAATGTGAGTTTCGCCGATGCTTTGGTCATGATGCCTCGATTTGCCGCTAACTTTAAGAGTATGTTGAACAATAAGGAGAAATTACACCAAATGTCTAGTTGTTCGTCGGTTTATCTTAATCGCATACCTCAAAAAGTCGGTGATCCCGGTAAATTTTTGATCCCTTGTGCAATTCAAGATATGGAAGAATGCTATGCCTTGGCCGATCTTGGTGCTAGCATTAACTTGATGCCACTTGCAATCTACAAGTCGCTCAATCTTCCTAATCTTACTCCTTCACGAATGTCTATTGAGTTGGCCGACCATTCCACGATTCTTGCATGTGGTTTGGCGGAAGACGTTTTTGTGAAAGTGGGGAAGTTCTACTATCCCGTAGACTTTATGGTTGTTGACATCCCCACGGATCCTCAAGTTCCTCTAATTTTAGGTCGTTCGTTTTTAGATACGTCTATGGCTTTAATTGATGTTCATGCTAGAAAGATCACCTTACGTTTCAACGACGAGGAACTTGTTATAAACGCAACTCAAAATTCTCAACTTTCTCATGTCTATTCCGTTGCTACCATAAACCTCGTTGATATGATCGACGTGGTTTGCGAGGAATTTTCACAAGAAGTTTTAGGGTTTGGTGATGAAGAAACTAGTGGAAATCCCACTATGTTAGATCCAATTCTTGATAACTCGACACCAACCTTCACTCCTTTCGAAGGTGGTGGTTTTACGTTGGAAGAATTCGATGTTCCACGTACTTGTGACGAAGACCTCGACAACGATGAGGACTTCTCGATTATCAAGGATTTTCTCAACGATTTCCCATTGCCTCCACCCGAGGAGGTTATGAGTATCGAGCCCAAATCTTCACTTGAGGAACCACCTATCCTTGAGTTGAAAGATTTACCTCCTCACCTCGAGTATGTCTATTTGGAGGAGGACGACAAGTTGCCGGTTATTATTGCGAAGGAACTTTCGAATGATGAAAAAACCGCACTTGTCGATGTTCTTAAGGATCACAAAGGGGCGATTGCATGGAAGTTATCCGACATTAAGGGAATCGATCCCAAGTTTTGTACCCACAAAATCTTAATGGAGGAGGATTTCAAGCCAACAATCCAAAGTCAAAGGAGGGTGAACCCCAAAATTCACGACGTCATCAAAAAGGAGGTCCTTAAACTCCTTGACGCGGGAATGATTTACCCTATTTCCGATAGCCCTTGGGTGAGTCCTATTCATTGTGTCCCTAAAAAGGGAGGGATGACCGTTGTGCCAAACGATGCCAACGAGTTAATTCCCACTAGACTCGTGACCGGATGGAGAGTGTGCATTGACTGATCGAAAGTTGAATGAAGCCACTCGAAAAGACCATTTTCCCTTGCCCTTCATGGACCAAATGTTGGAGCGTCTTGCGGGAAACGATTTCTATTGCTTTTTAGATGGTTTTTCCGGTTACTTCCAAATTCCCATCGATCCTCGTGATCAAGAAAAAACTACGTTTACGTGTCCATATGGAAAGTTTGCCTATCGTAGAATGCCATTCGGACTTTGTAATGCACCGGGAACTTTTCAACGATGCATTATGGCTATTTTTCATGATATGATCGAGAAGACGATGGAAGTATTTATGGATGACTTTTCCGTGTTTGGTGATTCCTTTACTTCGTGTTTGTCGAACCTTGAGAGAATGTTAAAACGTTGTGAGGAAACCAACCTTATGCTCAATTGGGAAAAGTGTCATTTTATGGTTAAGAGTGGAATCGTCTTAGGGAACAAGGTCTCGAAAGCGGGGATTGAGGTAGATCAAGCTTAGGTAGACGTCATCGCCAAATTACCTCATCCCAAAACCGTCAAGGGAGTTAGGAGTTTCCTAGGCCACGCTGGCTTTTATCGACGATTCATCAAGGATTTCTCGAAGATTTCTCGACCCATTACGCATCTTCTTGAAAAAGAAGCACGTTTTGTCTCTGACGAAGATTGTGTACGAGCCTTTGAGATCCTTAAGAGGAAACTTACCGAAGCTCCCATTCTTGTTGCTCCAAATTGGAACCTCCCCTTTGAACTTATGTGTGACGCAAGTGATTACGCTATTGGGGCCGTTTTGGGGCAACGTCATGATAAGAACTTCTTGCCTATTCACTATGCTAGCAAGACGATGACCGAGGCTCAACTTAAATACACTACAACGGAAAAGGAATTCCTTGCCGTGGTGTATGCATTTGAGAAATTCCGACCTTATCTCGTCTTGACGAAATTCATAGTGTGTACGGACCATTCGGCTATCAAGTATCTCATGGCTAAACAAGATGCAAAGCCGAGATTACTTCGTTGGATTCTCCTCCTTCAAGAATTTGATCACAAAATCGTTGACAAAAAAGGAGCCGAGAATCTAGCGGCCGATCATCTCTCTCGTTTGGAAGATCCTCACCAAAGTGTTTACGAGCCTAAGGAAATCACCGAAACATTTCCGCTCGAGACACTTGGTTTAGTGAATTCCAAACTTGATTCTTCCACCCCATGGTTTGCGGATTTTGCAAATTACCATGCGGGTAACTTCATCATTAAGGGTATGACAACTCAAGAAAAACGAAAATTCTTTCGTGATGTCAAGTTCTATTTTTGGAACGACCCTTATTTGTTTCGAACGTGTGCGGATCAAATCATCCGACGTTGTGTATTTGGCACCGAAGCTTCTAACATCCTTAGAGCTTGCCATGAGGGACGCACGGGTGGTCACCACGGTGCTAATCTCACGGCTAAAAAGGTGTTTGATGCCGGCTTCTTTTGGCCTACTATTTACCGAGATGCACAAGATCTTGTGAAGTCTTGTGATTCATGCCAACGACAAGGAAAAGCCTCACAAAAAGATGAAATGCCACAAAATATCATTCAAGTATGTGAGATCTTTGACGTTTGGGGCATAGACTTTATGGGGCCGTTCCCATCATCTCGTGGTAATAAGTACATTCTCGTTGCGGTTGACTACCTTTCTAAGTGGGTGGAGGCGAAGGCCTTGCCCACTAATGATGCTCGTGTCGTAGTTAAGTTCTTGAAAAGTTTGTTTGCTAGGTTTGGAACCCCTCGTGCTATCATAAGCGATCGTGGAACCCATTTTTGTAATGACCAATTTGAAAGGGTTCTAAGGAAATATGGGGTTACACATCGTCTTTCTACGGCTTATCACCCACAAACGAGTGGGCAAGTCGAGGTTTCAAACCGAGCGTTGAAGAGGATCTTGGAGAGATCCGTGGGGGAAAACCGACAATCTTGGTCGGATAAGTTAGACGATGCTTTATGGGCCTTTAGGACCGCTCATAAGACGCCCATTGGGTGCACTCCCTATAAGCTTGTGTATGGAAAGAATTGTCATTTGCCTATCGAATTAGAACACAAGGCTTATTGGGCCCTAAAGCATTGTAATGATGACATGGAGACCGCGGGAAAACACCAGAAAATGCAACTAAATGAATTGGATGAATTAAGGGATATTGCTTATGAAAATTCATTGATTTATAAAGAGAAAACTAAAAAGTTGCATGATTCTAAAATTAAAAACCGGGTTTTTAACATTGGGGATCAAGTTTTACTTTTTAATTCAAGATTGAAAATATTTTCCGGTAAATTGAAATCCCGTTGGTCCGGTCCATTCACCGTGACTCAAGTGTTTCCTTATGGGACCATCGAGCTAGCTCAAGATGATGGTCCTAACTTCAAGGTGAATGGACATAGGTTGAAGCACTACTTTGGCGGGGAAGTTCCATCCTTGAACTACCTCGACCAAGTCACCTTCCCCAATGATAATTAGTATTGAGGGGATCGAGTCGAGCTCATGACTCGGTAATCAAAAACGAGGTGCCTCGTGGGGGAGTCCCATGCTTATCCTATGTACATATTATCGCTTTCTTAGTCTAATGTAGCTTATGTGTGGGGATTTGTGCCCTTCAAACCTTTGTTCCGTGGTTGTTTGTGAATTATGGTTTTTAGATCATGATCTTCACGATTGGAGCCTCTCGTGTTCGTTTTTTGGGAGCACTCGATCGTTTGCTTTGGAGACATTTCTCAATATCCATGATATATCCTTTGATGTTCTAACCTTAGGTTTTTAGCACACTTCATAAACGGCTTTAAATTTAACGGTTACACCCTTTCCATGCTAGATTAGGCATTCGACTACGTCTCTAGTATGGGGGTGTTTGCACCCCTAGACTCGAAACATTGAGGACAATGTTTAACTTTAGTATGGGGGGTGAATAGATACTTGCCTTGCCAAACCTTCACGCTTTCCAAAATTTATCATGTTGTTTATCGTTTCGTTGCAAAATAAGGCTAAAAATGGCCAAATTTTAAAATTTTTCTAGTTTTTTATAAGTGTTTAAGACACGAATGTAGATTTTCCGATGGCGAGAATAAGAGTAATTTTTGACTCGACCGTGCGTGTTGAGCACTTAGTTTTGATTCCTTAACTACACATTAGGCTAAGTCTCTTAAATGAGGACGAGAAATGATAGGGTTAATTATAAGTTACTATGCTAAACGTAGAGTACTCGTATTCTTTCAAAAACTCATGTGTTCTCGTTGTTTGCTTATTCTCCCTTCGCATGTAAATATTTTTTGCTTAATAAATATTGACTTAGCGGTTTAGTTAGGATTGTTGGGTTTCTAGTCTTTTCTAGTAGCTTCCATGTAATTAAATTGGGAAGACATTAAGGTATCGCCAGCGTCACGGTTTTGAAGTATTGGCACCCTAATAATCGAAAGCTTCACCTAATAATAAGATTTCAAGTGCTCACCTAAATCTAGCAAACAATTTGAAGCCCCACAAGGCCTAAAATCTATGCAAAATTGAAAGTGAATCAAGCCTTAATCTTCGAAGCTTTAAAGATCCAATATTCGCCTTAGCGTGAGGATATACGTCTTTGGCTAATAAAACCACCGATGAGGCGGATAATAAAAGGCAAGGCAAGACCGAAGTCATAATAAAAGCTTCATGGCGAAGTTGAATAAAAGATGGAGGTAAACCAAAGATAATAAGACCCTTCCGTTAGGGGGCGTATAAAAGTCTTGGTAAAAAGTCTCATGTTCAAAACCGTTATAAAACCGTGTTTATCGATTCTTCTTGTCAACTTAATTTTTTAACATCGTTGTCTATTAGGAGGGGTTATTGATTTGATGGTCTTAGTTACACCGTTAGGACTCTATTTTTAGACCTAAATCTCTATTATCGCATAAGTCAAACAATGTATCCTCGTGAAACATTCAAGACATCATAAAATATAAGAGATACAACTTAGGAATAATGGGAGGATAAGTACGTGATTAGGGCATATGAGTAGTGTTAGCATTACTAACTTATAATGACAATGATCTCGTTGCACGCTTGGCATGGAATTGAAGTGAAAATCGAGGACGATGAAATTATTTCTAACGAAGCATTCACGTGTTCTTATTCTATGAACCTAAACGTCCCATTTTTGCGATGAAAATCATACATTATGTCTATAACACAAGTAGTAGTAATAGTAGTAGTGTAGCTAGTTTATCATTTCAATAAAGTGAATAAAAATGAATTTTGGAGATGCTACGATACTTTATTCTAGCATTGCGTGAGGGCACGGCAATGGTTTAGTATGGGGGAGTGATGAGACTGCTTTTATACATGGTCTCATCGTTCTTTTTGGACTTAAAATGCATTAAATATCATCAAAATACCCAAATATATGCTTGTGTTTGTTGCTTGTGTATTTTAGGTACGGATATTGAGAAAATGACAAAGGATCACAAGAATCATGCAAAAACGAACACGGGAAACGAAGCCGCACGATGAACCAAGCCCTAGTGAGGAATTTTCCAAAGAAAACCCTAGAAGATTTGAAGAATATTGAAGAATGGTCCTCCAAGTTTGAAGAATTGACACTTTATACCCTTGTATCTTCATAATTACAAGTTAGGTCCCAAAAGTTTGTCAAAATTACAAAAAGGACCCTTAACTTTGAAGAATTGGCAAATTTAGTCCCTCAACAAAACTAAATTGTCAACAATGGTCCTCCAAGAAGTCAACAAACAAGTCAAAGACCTTGAAGTTTGAAGACATTACAAGAATGGCCCTTGAAGAATACAATTTGTGCATAAAAAGCCCTTTAAACAAGTTTTGAAAATTATTGTGCCAAAATTGACAAGTACTTGAAAGATTTTGCAAAGGGAAAAAGTGTTTAAGCTGATTTGTTACAAAGTGAATGGAACATAAGATTTGTGGGGCCTTTCTTGGCAGACAGCATATCTCTCACCCTCCACTCACAACAAGACACGTCACCCCACTTAAACTTTTTAACCAATCAGCACCCCCTATTCATCCATGTCACGAATCCACTAGTTTTTTATTAAACTCGTTTAATATTTAACTAAGTTTTGGTGGTAAACTCATTTTTTAAAATCTAATTACCCAAAAATGGATTAAACCCTTCCTGCTAAACACCCTCATCCCTCATAAACCCTAATTTGATTAAACCACTAATCAAAGGGTTTTTGTATGAAAGCTTCCAGAATGCTAATTTACCCCACTCCCAACACTTCCCCCAACCCAGAAAACGACTACACATCCCCTTGTCCCCTCACAAGCCCTCCCCTGACCCACTCACATGGCGAACTGGCATCTATACAGTCATCCAACGGCTCCACAAGTTTTCCTTGGTCCCTAAGGACTCCAATATACGTCCAAGATCATCTTACAAGCTGGAACATCAACATCACATCACATGGGGCTCAAACAAAGACAAAATTCAAAATCAGTCAAAGGGCAATATGGGGAATCAGCTTGCTAGGGTTTTAGTTTTTTCCAGCTTTGTATTATTTTATTCCAAGTATTCTAGAATAGTCTCTAGCATAGTATAAATACAAGTCGTCTTGTGACTTGTGTTTCTTGTTCCAGTTTTATGTAAAAAACTTTCTTTTATGAATTAATGAAAATGTTTTCATCCTGCATATGACTGAGAACCATTTACTTTCCAGTATTCATGTTTTAAAGTTTGTTTTTCCTGAGTTCATTTTTCTTCAAGTTTGTGTTTTTAATTTTCAAAAAAAGTTTTCAAGGTTTTCTGGAATTGAAATCTCTTGGTGAGATTTGTTTCAAAGTTTGATTCATTTGGATTAATCAGTGTGTTAAGAGTTTTAAAAAAGGTTTGAAAGATTTTTAAGAAAGTAAAAAGAGAAAAACAGATTGGATATATTTGTGCTTTTCTTTCCATTTTTTTCTTAGCAGGGTGTTGATATTTGTTGATTAAGTTCTGCATAGACCCGGGTCTATAAGGAGGTGACAAAGCTGTCACAAAGAGCCCTGGATGTAGGGCTCTAAGGTAAAAATCTTTTTCCTTTTTGAAATTTTCAGAAAAGTAAAGTTTTATGTGAATTTTGTGCAAGTTGTTGTATTGCATGATAAGTTGTTTTGAATTGAGTTATTATGCTCTCATATGCATGCTAGCACTGTTTTTAATCAGTTTGGTGAAGTTTGAAGTAGATTTGAAGTGAAAATTTTGTTTTAAAATTTATAAAGGGGTGTTTGGATTTAAGTTTTATTGTGTATTTGTGAGAGATTTGTGCAGTGTAAGCTGTTTAGATGTGCTAATTAGGGTAGATTTAGGTGTCTAGTGTGTTTAGTTACAAGTTTGAAATAGATTAAAAGCAAGTTGTGTAAGAAAAAGTTGAAAAAGATAGCTTAGAATCTGCTAAGTCACTTCTCTGCTTGTTTTAATGCAAACTTTGTTCTTAAATCTTGTTCTCTGTTAGAAGTTAGTATGTTATTGGACTTGTGATCATTTGTGTGCTAGTTTTTGTAATTGTGTGCTTAAACTGAGCCTTTAAAACTCACTTGTGTGCAAGTCATAAGTCAAGAATCCCACCAGACCTGCACAATAGATATCAGCAACATTGAATTGCCTTATTTGCTTGATTTGTGTCACTTGGAGTGTTGATTTTGCTTGTTTGTACTTGTCTTGACTCCTTGTGCTCCAAAGAGCACAAGGGTGCCCTGCTTGTTCCAAAAACACCACCAAAAATCCAAAGTCCAAGCTCCTCTTGGACTCATTGCACAAGTGTAAACTTTCACTTGTGTTCATCAGAAAGAACAAATGAACTGGTCACGTTTTTGCTTTCAGTTTGCTTAATCTTGATTAAAAGTGGTTTTGGATTTGTGTTTTTAAGCTTAGATAAGTTACTGATTAATTTTTTAAAAAAAAAAAAAAAATTTGTAAAAACTTCACCCTGCCTGGACTCGAACCCCCGACCTGCAGCTCAGGAGTGAGGGGTTCTACCAGTGATCTAGATGAGTTTTTACATTCAAGTTTCATTTCATTAGTTACTTAAACAAGTTTTGGTTTTGGCTTATTAAAATAAGCCGTAGCTTATTTAGGTTTTTCCAGCTTATTTATTAAGCTTGGTTAGTAGCTAGCATTTTTCCTAGGGTTTAATTAAGGTTTAGGATTTTTCTGTTTAAAAATATTATTTTTCTCTTTATTTAATTAATTATTAGTATTATTTTTAGTTTCATTTTTAGAAAGTAATTTAAAAATAGTAAACAGTAATTAAAAAATCCAAAAAAATAGTTTTTAAGTTTTAATTTATATTTTTGTGGTTTACATTCAAAAAAGTTTTCAAAAACTTTAATTTTTAATTTTATTTGATTTTAGGTTTTTTATTAAATTTTAAAAATTAATATAAAATTAATTAAGAGGTTTTAGGATCTTTAATTTACATTTTTGTCTTAGTTAGAATATTTAGGGTTTTTGAGAATTTTTTAGAATTTATTTAAGAACTTTTTATTTTTTGGAATATTTTAATATTATTTTATTAAGAAAAATTCAAAGTTTTATTTTTAACCTTTTTTCATTTTTCCTAGATTCTAGACATTAAATTAGGAACTTTTTCACTTTCCAATTAATTTTTAGGCTTTTTAATTAAATCTTAGAATTAATTTAAGATTTAATAGATTTTAATAGTTTTTTAGTGTTTAAAAATAGTTTAAATTGGTTTTAAAATTTTTAAAAATAGTTTTTAGCTTAATTAGGATATTTTTGAGGTTTACAAACTATAAAATCTTGTTTAGGGCTTTTTAATAATTAAAAGTGATTTTTAGGGCTTTAATTAGCATTAAAAAGTCATTATTTATTTAATTAAAAGGTTTTGGCAAGTTTGGATTTTTTGTAAACTCTTAGAATATTATTGGGGATTTTTAGTAATTTTTAGGAATTTTTAGGTTAAAATTTTAATTTTGGCACTATTTACGGTTTTACGTTTACGCCTTTTTCGTCGTAGTTTAATTAATTTTTGTAACCGTCTTTCTCTTCTAATCCCATTTCTTTCTCAATCAATATAATCACAAACAAAATCAACTCTCAACACAACGCACTAGCCTCCTTGGGAAACGAACTTGCTTGGTCATTAGTGCTCGGTTTTCCTAAACCGACACTTAATACTTCCACTATTTGTCATCCTTTTCCTAAAGGGTACAAAAACTCTACATCACGCTCACGAAATGGTTAAGCATTGTGATGCTTGCCAACGTCAAGGCAAGATCACACATAAGGATGAGATGCCTCAAAATTTCATACAGGAATGTGAAATCTTTGACGTATGGGGCATCGACTTTATGGGGCCATTTCCATCATCCAAAGGGAACAAGTACATCCTCGTCGCTGTCGACTACGTCTCTAAATGGGTTGAAGCTAAGGCTCTTCCAACGAACGATGCGAGGGTGGTTGTGAACTTTTTGAAGCAGCTTTTCGCCCGATTTGGCGTTCCTCGTGCTATCATCAGTGACCGCGGGACTCATTTTTGCAACGATCAATTTGCACGAGTCATGGAAAAGTATGGTGTCAATCACCGTCTTTCCACCGCCTATCATCCCCAAACCAATGGGCAAGCCGAAATTTCCAATCGTGGCTTGAAGAGAATTTTGGAGCGAACTGTGGGAGAGCATCGTGCCGCGTGGGCCGATAAGTTAGATGATGCTCTGTGGGTTTTCCGTACTGCTTACAAGACCCCGATCGGTTGTACACCTTATCGTCTTGTGTACGGGAAAGCCTGCCACCTACCCATCGAGCTGGAACACAAGGCGCACTGGGCCTTGAAGTGGGCTAACTTCGACATCATCAAAGCCGGTGATCATCGCAAGGTTCAACTCAACGAGCTAAATGAACTGAGGAATGAAGCTTATGAGAACTCGCTGATCTACAAGGAGAAGACGAAGATGATCCACGATGCTAAAATCAAGAACCGAGAGTTCCACGTTGGTGATCAAGTCTTACTCTTTAACTCTCGGTTGAAGATCTTCTCTAGCAAGTTGAAGAGCCGCTGGTCTGGTCCATTCACCGTCGTCACAGTCTTTCCTTATGGGACCATTGAGCTTTCTCAGCCGAATGGGCCCAACTTCAAGGTGAATGGCCAGCGTCTCAAGCTGTACTTTGGTGAGGACATCTCTCAGGAGATGATCCTATCCCTCACCACGTTCCCCATGAACTAAAATTGGGTCGAGTCAGGCTCATGACTCGGTGAACAAAAACAAGCGCTTCTCGGGAGGCAACCCGTGTTCTATCCTTTACTGCTTTCATAATAAGTGTAGGGGGATCCCCGCATATGTTTGTTGTCTTGTTTCTTGTGCTATGCAGGGATTAAAGATTCAAAGATCCACCTTGATGACTTTTGACGAACCGTGATACCGTGTTTCCCATCTTCCCGGTTCTATCCTAAACTCTTGTGATTCAGTATTTCATATTCTATATGTTCCCATTGAATTCACTTTAGTTGTCCTTCCCTTAGCAAGATTTAAACAAAGTGCACAATGTCCTAAGTGTAGGGGAGTTTACTCCCACATGCTCAAACATTGAGGACAATGTTTATCTCAAGTGTAGGGGGGACTTCTATCGAAGTAAGTGGTCTTTTCCATGATTTTGCCCTCATTTTAACCGGAAAATTTGATTTTTCGACATTTTTCAAAATTTTTAATCTATTTTGGCCTAGTTGTATAGTTGTATTTGCCTTTGCTAGAATAAATTTTTAATAAAGTGGTTTTAGATTTTTCTACGTTGTGAATTTTTTGACTCAACCCGAGTTTACTTGCCTAAGTCTACTCTAGCTAGTATCCTTAACGTGTTTAAGTCAAGTTTTGCTAGGCTTTTATATAGGGAGCTATAAAACGCGAAAGTCTTAACTCTCACGGGTTAAGAACAAGAACTTTTCGCAGGTTCCTATAATTGATCCTAGAGAGTCGTTTATCAAGGGAACTTTAAAACGCGATTTCTAAACTTAAAAAAGTCCAAGAATTTGCAAGATCCTATAGGCGACTCGAAAACCCAAAACTTTAATTTAATAGGCTAAGCATCCACGAGTCTCATTCCTTGAGATTTTAAACTGTGGAAAACGAGAGATGATAGAGTCAATTATAAGTTCGGTATTCTTTCGTGAATTTATGTGAGTTAATTATGAGCCTATTCTCCCTCCGCTTGTTAATAAATTAATCTGCTAATAAATAAGGTTGTACGATTTAAAAGGTTACTTAGCTTCTAGCCCCAGATCGTTTAAAAGTTGCTCGGTAATGACGAGAGTTCATAGCCAAGGCATAACTTATGAAGCGGGGCGCGAAGATTGGCGAGTCCGAAAAGGCTCTAACAAGGCATGAGGGCTACATTTTGTTGCTAAAGATCCAAAAGTGATGAGAAGAATCATTTATCGAAAATCAATATGAAGGATCGAGACACACGACGAAAAGCAAGAACTCCCCAAAAGTCATGGAGAAGTCTATCCGAAAAGACCCTAACAAGGTATGAGGATAAATGGATCCAAGTCCTAAAAGGAGGCGGGTCGTTGTATATCAAAATCCAAAATAAAGATTAGAGAAAAATGAAGAAGTCGTGGTCCAAAGATGAAGAATCTCTCAAAAACTTCAAGTGAAGAAATTCCTATTATGAAGAGAAGACCATAATTTCAAGAACGTCTCTCGAAGATTCGAAGTATGAAGTCGCTGCCAAATATCGGCCCGAGAAAGGTCTCAAATCGCGAACCAAGTTATGCCAAGATATGAACTTTTTGATATCCCGAGAAGCAGTTTTAAAAGATTTGGTCCTTTAGCTAACTATTGATTAAATCGTTCACCTTATTTTCGGACTAAATAACTATCGAAATAAGTCAAACAATGCATCCTCGTGATCATTCAAGACAAAAATAAAATTTAAGAGATACACCTAGGAATAAGGGAGTCTAAGTGAGTAATTGGCCCACATGAGTTCGTGATAGTTTGCTAACTTATAATAACAATGATCTCGTTTTCAAGCTTGGTATGGGGAACGTGAAACTTGAGGATGATAAATGTTCATGGCCGCCAAAACCCAATGTAAGATTTTAATTTCTTTACTTATTTCTATCTTTTATGTTTAGTATTAAATAAAGGCCAAGGTGGGTTATTTATGATGGAAAATGTAAACCGTACTTTAAAATTAATGCATTGCATGAGGGCATTGCAATGGTCAAGTGTAGGGGATTTAATAAGTGTGAAAACACTTATCCTTTTACCACTTATTTCCAATAATAACAAGACCAAAACGTGTGATTTATGTCGTAAAAGTCAGAATTATGCGTGGTTTGTGTTTTTATTGTGTTTTAGGACCAAAATATGAAAAAGGAAGAAAACACGGGCTTTCACGGGCTTTTATTGAAGAAAACGGGAAAAAGACGAAGTCAAAAGATCAAGAGTGCAAAAAGAACGGAAGTCCAAGACCTATTCTGAAGATTTATCGAAGAAAAAGTCAAAAGACGGAAGTTTAACGAAGTCGAAGAACTTAAGTCTAATAGAAGAAGAAAATTAAAAGACAAGTTCAAATCCCGAGACGACAAAGACGAAGAATTAAAGTCGAGTCGAGAAAACGTGAAGAAAGCAAGAAAGAAGATGCAACACATGCACCCCTTCCACCTTCCCTATAAATACCTTCCTAATAGTCATTAGGAGGGGAGTTAGAGTTTTTAGTTAATTTTTCACTTTTTAGTTTTCTCTAGTTTTAGAGAGAGAAAGTCTTAAACTTTCTCTCACTAAATTTCATCTTTTTCTTAATCTTTCAAGATTAAACTCTTTGTATTGCTTATTTTATTTAATCAAGTTCTATTTTAAGCTTTAATTCCTTAATCTCATTCTACTTTTCTTTGATTTTAGGTTGATTTTGGTGCGTATATCATAAGATCCGTGTTGTTCTAATTGATTTCGTGCTTAAAAGTTAATCTTTTGATCATTTTATAAGTTTTCATTTGATTAAGCTTTAAGACTTTTATGCTTATTGGCTTATTTTTATGATTAGCTTATTTTTCTTATTAAAAAGTTTTATTAAAAAGTTTATGTTTTTATTGTTTAATCTAAAAAGTTGTTTGATTTCGAGTTAGATAAGTTGATTAAAGTGTTTATTTGATTCGGATTTGTAATTGATTCGGGTTGGTTTTGGTATTAGCTTATTAAAGTTACCTTATTACCTAGCTTAATCTTCTTCCACAATTTTCGGAAAGGGTGGTAAAACCCCTTTCCGATTGGCTTTTTCCGACCGGTACACCATCCTAACCGATTCCCTTAATTTTAGGAAAGGGTGGTAAAACCCCTTTCCGATTGGTACCTATTCCGAGCAGCCTCATCTCCACATTCCGATCACTCCTGATCGGATTAGGGCTTTGACTTTCCGACCACACCCTCTAGTAATATTCCGATTGTCCCCATTTGGTTGATATTCCGATTAGAACCTCATTTGTGTATTCCGATTGGCAGTCTTGATTTAGTATTTTGATTGGGGGCATTTGTAGCATTCCGACGGTGAGTCTTTGGCTTATTCCGACTGCCCTTGTCCCTTTTATTCCGACCGCTGCACCTTCCAACATTCCGATCAACCGATCGGAATACATTCCGATCGGGCCCTCTTTTGCCTTGTTTTGGTTTCTTTCGATCTTACTTTCTTATAGTACTTTTTATTTTCAGAAAATTTTCCAAGTGTTAGATTTATTTAGTGTGTTTGTACTTTTCCATTGTCACCTTTAAGTTTCCATGCGTTTATTTTACTTGTCATTTTAATATTAATCTTTTAAACTTCCTTTTTACTCAACGACACTTTAATTACTTGCTAATAGTTTAAAACAAACAAACCAAACCATTCTCTTGATTCACCAAAAGACAATTGAGTCGCACTTAAGACCGGTTTTCAATTCGAAAAGATTCGGTTTAACGAACTTTCATACTAGGCCTAAAAATCAAGTATCAATTAATTTAATAACATGACTTAGGTTATTTAATTATTAATGATCATAAAATTATTTTAACCTAAGTATTTATATATTTAAGACTTATATTTAATTAATTATTTAAAACCATGGATATAATTAATTAATTAACATGACTTAGGTTATATTATTAACATATAATAATTCATATTTTAACCTAAGTATTTAACTTATTTAATTAAAAACATGTTATACTTGAATTAAATATTATAACCTATAGTTTAATTAAATTACATAAAATAATTATTAAACTATACATTATATCATATGACTTAGAAAATAATCATGAAAACACTTAGGCTTATATACTTAGCTTATTTAACCAGCTTATTTCTAATTATGGAAACTTTCTATTTTTAGAAACTTAATTAAATAAGGCAGCTAATCTATTTATGGAAACCTTCTATTTTTAGAAACTTATTTATTTCAGGCAGCTAATCTATTTATGGAAACTTATTTAATTAAGGCAGCTAATCTATTTATGGAAACTTTCTATTTTTAGAAACTTATCTATTTTAAGCAGTAAATCTATTTTTGGAAACTTTCTATTTTTGGAAACTTTCTATTTTTGGAAACTTTCTATTTTTGGAAACTTTCTATTTTTGGGAACTTTCTATTTTAGGAAACCTGCTATTTTTGGAAAGTTACTTTTTATTACACAGTAAGTATAATAATACATGAAATACCAGAAATACTTAATCAGATTAAACAGAATGTAAGATAAACACAGTTTAAGGCTTTTAAACAGTAAAACATGGTAAGAACAATAAAATAAGCTAAGACATGACATAAAACCAGCTACGTATTTAGTAAGCAGATACTTATTCATGTATGTATTTATGTTGCACTAGTGATTCGGAAGTAGGATTCCTCTCAGTTCATCTTCTTCGTTCACTGGACATAAGGTACGGATTCCCGTCCTTTCAGTATGGCCATTCTTTCCTTATTAGGATTCCCCGTATGCAGCCAACTGTTTTCCCGTAGTATAAGTTATGTGTTTGATTGCTTATGTTTAATTAAGATTACCTATAGCCATATACATGCATGACTAGTTTCACCTAGTTATGGAGGTACCATAACCATAACATTAGAGGCATTGATGTTATGACTTCACCACGGCGGAGTAATTGCTCGTGGCGTCCCTTCAGCTTTGGCCATTTATTTATATTTATCATGTGGGGCGTATGGGTGCATCCTAGTTACATGTTTTTATTCAGGATTACATGGTGAATGTGGTGTGTGCCTTGCATCCTTCACAAGGAGCTGATCCCTCCTACCCATAACCAGTATATTAAATTAGAGGCAGCCCCTCTAATTTGCATGATGAGGTCACCCCTCCAAGTATTCATGCACGGTGGATTTTCATGACCTATATTGGCTGATGGTAAAATATGTTAAACAGTTTTCATAAGATAAACACAAGGCTTTTCAAACTATAAAACCAGTTTTATGAACATGTTCTAGGTTTTCCAGGACTTATACATTTCCGCTGCTATTAAGTCTTTATTATGTTTTAGTCATTGATACTATGTCTATATCTGTGCACTGAGCGTTTTGCTCAGCCGTTACTTTCCTTTCCATGTCCCAAAACGGCAGGTACCCTAGGAAAGACTCAAGCATTTGGAGGACGTGTATCAGATGGAAGCTGCTATAGACTTCTTTTCCTTTTTCCTTCATATATTTATGCTTGTGTAGTCTTTCATTCATTTCTTTTGCTTTATTATGTTTTGGGCTTATGTTTGGGAACCGACGTTTGATTCCGGTTATCCCTATGGTCATGTAATGTTTTATACATTTATCCTTGTATGCTTTGATGACACGCCATAATTACGCGTGACATTTCCATTATCAAAATGGGGTGTTACATTTGTAATTCCTATTTTCTTTTTAAAGCATTTAATAGAAACCTTTTAATGAATTACATGTGTCATTTTTAGAATTTTATATTTCCTATTTTCTTTTTAAAACATTTTATGTAAATCCTTTAATGAATTAAATGTGTCATTTTTATAGAATTTTGTATTTAAGGCATTGTTTCAACATCCTTCCTTATATATTTTTAGAGAATTTTGTATTTAAGGCATCATTTATAATTCCTATTATCTTTTTAAAGCATTTTTTGGAAACACTTTAATGAATTACATGTCATTTTTATAGAATTTTGTATTTAAAACATTTTTTCACCAACCTTTCTTATATATTTTTCTAGAATTATGTATTTAAGGCATCATTTGTAATTCTTATTTTCTTTTTAAGCATTTTATGGAAACCCTTTAATGAATTTCATTTGTCATTTTTATAGAATTTTGTATTTAAGGTATTGTTTCACTCTCCTTCCTTATATATTTTTATATAATTTTTTATTTAAGGCATCATTTGTAATTCCTATTTTCTTTTTGAAGCATTTTTTGGAAACCCTTTAATGAATTACATGTAATTTTTATAAATTTTGTATTTAAGGCATTGTTTCACCATCCTTCCTTATATATTTTTCTAGAATTTTATATTTAAGGCATCATTTGTAATTCCTATTTTCTTTTAAAAGCATTTTATGGAAACCTTTTAATGAGTTACATGTGTCAATTTAAGAATTTTGTATTTAAGGCATCATTTGTAATTGCGACTTTCTTTTTAAAGCATTTTATGGAAACCCTTTAATGAATTACATGTGTCGTTTTTATAGAATTTTGTAGTTAAGGTATTCTTTCACCATCCTTCCTTATATATTTTAATAGAATTTTGTATTTAAGGCATCATTTGTAATTCCTATTTCTTTTTTGAAGCATTTTTTGGAAACCCTTTAATGAATTACATGTCATTTTTATAGAGTTTTAAGGCATTGTTTCACCTTCCTTCCTTATATATTTTTCTAGAATTTTCATTTAAGGCATTATTTGTAATTCCTATTTTAGTTTTAAAGCATTTTATGGAAACATTTTAATAAATTACATGTGTCAATTTTAGAATTTTGTATTTAAGGCATAATTTGTAATTCTTATTTTATTTTTGAAGCATTTTATGGAAACCCTTTAATGAATTACATGTGTTTTTTTAATAGAATTTTGTATTTAAGGTATTGTTTCACCATGCTTCCTTATATATTTTTATAGAATTTTGTATTTAAGACATCATTTGTAATTCCTATTTTCTTTTTGAAGCATTTTTTGGAAACCCTTTAATGAATTACATGTCATTTTTATAGAATTTTGTATTTAAGGCATTGTTTCACCATCCTTCCTTATATATTTTTTTTTCTAGAATTTTGTATTTAAGGCATTATTTGTAATTCCTATTTTCTTTAAAAAAACATTTTATGGAAACCTTTTAATGAATTACATGTGTCAATTCTAGAATTTTGTATTTAAGGCATCATTTGTAATTCCTATTTTCTTTTTGAAGTATTTTATGGAAACCCATTAATAAATTACATGTGTCATTTTTATAGAATTTTGTATTTAAGGCATTGTTTCACCATCCTACCTTATATATTTTTATAGAATTTTGTATTTAAGGCATCATTTTTAATTCCTATTTTCTTTTTGAAGCATTTTATGGAAAAAATTTAATGAATTACATGTATCATTTTTATAGAATTTTGTATTTAAGGAATTGTTTTACCATCCTTCCTATATAAGGGTTTTTGATTTGATTTGATTTGATTTGATTTGATTTGATTTGATATATATATATATATATATATATATATATATATATATATATATATATATATATATATATATATATATATATATATATATATATATATATATATATATATATATATATATATATATATATATATATATATATATATATATATATATATATATATATATATATATATATATATATATATATATATATATATATCTATATTATATATAGGTATATTTATGACTTGAAACCACAGTTTTAGATCCCAGTCATATCCCAGTCACATCTTTTAACCAATAGGATTTGAGTATTTGCTAAAAAATCTCACTTTTTTCCTTTTTTAACTCATTTTTCACGATTTTGGGTGGACCGCAGTTTTTAAAATCGCGTTTTCTATCAAAATTGCGTTTTCATACCGCGGGTATATATTCTCTATATTCGTTTTTTTTCATTTTTTCTTGCCACAACTAACGGGTAAAAACACACACAACCTCCATAATACCTCCATGGATCTTTTCTCTTTTTTTTATCCTTCTCTTCATAACCTCCGTCAATCATAGATACATAACCCTAACAAAAACACCAAATCAAATCAAACAGCCATCAACTTCATATCCATTTTCTTCCATCAAACACCTATGAAACCGTTTGAATCATAACTCTTTCAAACCTTTAATCAAACAACTGATCCATCATCGTTTTTTCAGTTTGTGTAAGTTTAACTGATTATGAACAAACGAATTAATGTTTATGTTTATATGTTTATAAACCCTAATTAATTATCAACAGTCTAATTAATATGATTAGGGTTTATGTTTATAAACCCTAATTTGTTAATGACACAAATAAAGTTTAACCCTAATTATATTGATCTGTTTTTAAGGGTTTATGTCGAATTAATATGATATAATTTATTGTTACCTAATTTGTTACCCCTTTCCAACCCATCAGAAGCTGAAATTTCAACAAAGCGAGATGTTTGTTGGAGAGGAAGGAGTTAGAAGAAAGTTAGGAGGTCTTAAGTTACTCAATTCTTACTGGCTTAATGCTACCCACACCAGACATAGTATCTGCATATGGTATCTTATATACAATGACATTATTAAAACTGTAAGACACATATGCCACGCTATTGCAGAATTTAGATGATCCAGTAAAGGGGTGTTTGTTTCGGGTTAAATACAATGGACTGAATCCATATCATATTGATGTTCTTTACACCAACACGACGGACCTAGCTGCTAGTTTATCATCTAAAGTTGGTCACTTCGAGGTAAGACTAAATATCCAAATACTAAATATCCAGTACAGTTAACACCTTTATCTCACATTTAGATCAGTTAAAGTTATAAATTTCTTTGAAATTCCATTTTGTTGTTGGCGATTCCACTTGGTGGTCTGAAATGTATACATCTATTTTACAGATTCCTACGAACGCTGCTGGTCTTATTGGATACAGGGCACATACTTTCTGGGCCAAAAATATTGCCCATTTCATGAGCATGATGGGACTCCTAGATGTTATGTTTGCCAGTACTTTGTAAGTGTCATTGTACATAATAAGAGACTTCTGGTGTTCTTTCCTTTACATATTACTGTACTATTTAATTGCTTTTGTATAAAATGTGAAATTTAGTTGTAGGACACTAGAACTTACAGTTACCACCTTTATCTCACAATTAGATTAGTGAAAGTTATAAGTTTATTTGGAATTGCAATATCTATGTTGATGTATTGATATATAACCATGGTAAGTGTAGAATGCCACTATCACTTGGTGTATTTTAATGGTAAACGCAGAATGCCACTATCACTATCACTTAGTTAGATTATGTTGGGGCAATATGGCTTGTTGGTGCAAAGTACTATGTAAGTGAATCGATTTGGTTTATCAGTATTGATAATTAAAGGCGATGATCATTGACAAAGCTGAGGTATAATTGTAATGTTTCTACCTGAAAATACTTGCAGCTGCCTGAAAAACCCTACAATTGGGCCTATGTGATTTTACTATTTTTATGCTTTCGCTGGGATCACCTTATTTCTTCTACTGTGCATTTGAGATTTGCGACTCTTCTGCTCCGTGAATTAACTGCTTTGTTATCCGACGTAAAATCTATTTGTGACCTTTTCAGGTGTTAATTAGTATAATTCGTCAACCAAAGCCAGTATATAAACTCCATTTTAATGAGAGAAGATGGTTGGAACAAGTTACTGCCCAATATAATGTAGAATCAACCATTAATAGTTGGATTTAGTTATTTTTAGTGTTTTCTAATGTTGCATGCAGAGAGCAGCAATGCATACAATGATTCAACGACTTTCAGTTTATATTCTGAACGCAGTTCCAACGGACTGGTTTAAACTAAATGTGAAATGCCCTGGATGCCGATGTTCTGTGTTTCTTGATGTTGAATTGAATGAATTATCTGCCTACCCAGTGAATCCTGTCCGTTTAAGCATTTCAACAACTTGCTCTTTGACAGTGCAACCACCTCACTTGCCTTACCTTATGAGAATGCAGGGTTTTCTTCTCCCGGCCCACACAGATAATGAACAGCCCCTCAACTCCAGTCCGGGCTCCATGCAGTTCAAGCTCCACACCCACCTCGAGCAATAGTCCTGGTACGCCTTTAAAGTTTGTCGAACATGGAGCTGAACCGTCTGATAGTGACGATGGTCTGCCAGCATGTGCAGAGCCTGTCACACAGCTGAAGCTCTGGCTCCATCTCAACGACCACCTGGAATGTATTTGAACAAGTATTCTGCTATATACATTTTAAGTTGCACATTGTATTTAAGGTAGGTTATTTGGTTACTCAATAAATTACGCATACACAAGGTATACCACGCAAGTAGGCTTAATTCTTGACATGTCTGAGTGTTTTATGTGCTATAGTTCATTCTGAAATATAACAACTGTAGTTGTATAGCTGCTGTGATAATCTATTTTAGACTTTTAGTTTGTTGTTTTAAGTTGATGTAACGTGTCCTAGCTGCTGCAAATTTAGATTAGACGTTGTAGCATAGAAGTTTAGCTGTAGAAGTAAAGATACTTGGACATTAGAGCAACCTCTAAATGTGTTGTCACTATTAGTACAGAATTGTGAAAGGGAGTTAGGCATTAGTTTTAACAATGGTCATTCAGTGTGATTAGGTGATATATAATCTTTGACCATCTTTTTTATATATTTATGCAGGGTGCAATTCCTCCTTTTGGAGAAAAAAGGGATGATAGTTAGTTGTATTACCAGCAACTTGCATATTGTGTTGAAGGAACTACTAGCAAGTGATGGGTTCCCAGTCAAAACAAGCCTTCCAATTCCCATACTACCTTTGCTAAGCTTAAAATTAATGAAAAATATTATTATCGAGACAACTTTTTTTTGTATTTGTTTACTTTTTGAAAGTTCTATAACCCACGATCAATGAGATTGACTGAGGACGATTCTCATAACCAAGTGGTTGATCTTCACATGACTTGCTCATATTCGCCCTGGTTAGGATGTTTATATATCCTAAATTCATTAATGCAATCATAACATGTATCTTTAAGTTTTGGTCATATACATGAGGTATCTTTAACTTTTTGGCAGGGCAGGGAAACCATATTGTGGTGGCAACGATGTTTGGTAACACGGATGACGGTAGAAATAGTTGATCTTCGCTGAATAAGTCTCCACCTGTAGCCCCTGGAAGCAGGTCATCAAAACGACATGGATATTACTAACTGTTACTAATATTAGCATAGAACGCTTGCAGTTTTTTAACTGATAGCCATGTGGGAAGATAAAACGGTTGAAAGCTCCATGGAGATGGCTAAACTGGAATTAACCCATACATCATGTGAGGTGATATATAGCCCATTAACTTCCTATTCTTAGAACACATTTTGTTACTTTGATACAGCTAGATGACGTAGTTAGAACGGTGTCAATTAGAATGATATTATCGGTACTTGGTTGTCGATGCTTTGCTGGAGTAACGTGGGCGGAGAAATCGGTCAAAAGTGAAGTGCTCACATGAAGGGAATATTTGCTGGTATATGTGAACATGAACAAATGTCAGTTGCCAAGATTCCTGCTGATGATTTTCCAATGAATCTAATGGGTACAATCTTTTATTTTTAACAAGTCAACTTTCAATTATAGATGCTTGAGATAAATATCTGTTTGAACTGCATCCATTAGCACCAATAAAGCATATCTTCTAAATACTACAGGCTCCCATGGCTGTTACCGAACAAAGTACTGAAACAGAATTTCAACCTACTAATTCGCCCGAATGCACCTATTCTAAAATAACCAAAACCCCACAGTGTAGGGAAGGTCCAATGGGGCCAAAAACAATTTATAATGATTATGGAGTTCGCTACTGGTCGGGACATTTATTTTCAGAGTACTGCCCATCTGAAAGTCCAACGTTTATACCGTCGCTGCACTCAAACTGTCACAGGAAGGTGATTGAGATGAGATAAAAGGGAGTAGGTGTTGATGGTAGTTCTTTTGGAAGAAACTAAGAACGTCGATATCCTATCCCCTTGAAGTGGGGGATGGTCGAAGTCGCTAATGACAGTTTTAAGAGAACTTACAAAGTTCAAAAGATTACAAAAGAACCTACCAGCCAACTAAGGTAAGATTTTTTCATTGTTTTTATAACCTATTTTTTATACTCGGTACGATCAGAGTCTCATACATGTGAGAATAGAGCGTGTATATGTAAGAGAACGCATTCACATATTTATTTCAAGCTCGAACAAGATAAACCTTCATAATTCCCTGACTTTATATGTATCTTTGAAATCCCTGACTCTATATGTATCTTTGCAATCCCTAACTCTATATGTATCTTTGTAATCCTTGGCTCTATATGTATCTTGCAATCCCACGTCCAAATCTAAAATTTCAGATATAAATTGAAATGGAGGTTTTCTAGCATCATCGGTGGATGCCAAAATATACTCCAAAAGAGAAGTTAGTTGGACTATTGGAGAAAAGCCAACACACACCTAAATCAGTTTAGTGCGAACTTAAATTCTTTTTCAATTGTGTAGTTACACTATTACAGTGATACAAACTATAAGGTGACTGGATGAATGCATATTAACTATTAATAAAGAGATTTTAAGGTGCAATAGAACAATGGAAAACTTTGTAGCAACATACGTTTATTGAAGTCACCATAATTTTCATCTAAGTCAACTACTAGGGAAACTTGGTTTAGCCAACTATTGTGATATGTGTTTATGTGCGAAACGCATATATAAATAGTGTCTCAACATCATGTTAGCACCATCTAGAGTAGGGGTGTCAATATTTCCGACTCGACCCAACCCGAACCCGGCCCGACCATATTCAGGTCGGGTTACTCGGGTTGAAATTTCAATCGGGTTAGTCGGGTCAACTCGACTAACCCAAATTCGAAATCATGTCGGACATCGGGTATAATATTTATGTCTAGTTAGGTTCGGGTCAACCCGAATGACTCGAATAAGAGTTTTTTTTTAATTTTTAAAGTTTAGATTAAATATAAATTCTATTAAAAAAAATTTAAATGTTTTTTTAATAATTTACCCGGATTCGGATTGATCCGACCCCGACTAGACCTGACCTGACTATACCCGACCCGAATAGACCCGAACCTGAGTAACCCGAGTTCAAATCGGTCAGGTGCGAGTAAATTATTTTTAGCCTTGACCCGAATTCAACCCGACCCGATTAACCTGAATCGACCAACCCGACCCGATCCCATCCCTCTTCTTGAGGGATGTGGTCAAATCAATACTCTTTTTTAAATGATAGCAAGGCATGTGATAATGTAAGTTCGTTAGACAACACTTAATTCTTTTTAAATGATAACAAGGCATGTGAAATACATAAAAGTACCCTTCTATATTGCAAGTTAGACGACACTTATTCTATGAAGTAATTTGTTTAACCAAACATGCAAAATCAGGAAGGCAATCAATGGTATCCAATATCTTTTCTCAGGTAGTTATAGTCTTTTGACTTCCATTTTTAGCATTTAGGGAGGAATGGAGGATACCGCTTAATAGTCGCGGAGTTAGATTGTGACACCCTAGAATCGAGGTCATTAACGATACCCTAAATTACGCTAATTTTTGAAATTTTTATTAAATTATAATTTCTATACTTATAAGTATTTTGGTTAAAGCCGATGTTCGAGGTTATAATTTTTACGTTTGACGTTTTAAGAAGGACGATGACGATTACGATCCCGAGGGATGCCCAATTTCATATAATTTTTGACGATTTATCGATAATGTAATTTTTCGAGAATTTTATTTACGGTTCGTGTTAAGTTGAGTCGGGTGAGTTTTATAGCCTTCCAAGTACATTTAAAGTATCCCAAAAATATTTTGGAGCATTCGGGAAGATTTCCGACTCCCGTAAAATTTTCAAAATTGACAAATGAGTCAAACCCGCAAAGTTTTGAGGTCGTTTTCTATTTAAGGACAAAAGAAGCCCAATATTGCACAAAGGTCCCTCCTAACCCATCAAAAGAGCCAAAGTGAACAAACACATAAACACATACAAAATTTACAAAAAAAAAATCAAACCATCACTCTCTCTTCTCTCTCAAACCCACGGCACACCCCAAACCCACAAAAATCCACCAAAAACCATTTTCCACTTGATTTTTCAAAAATCTAAGGTTAGACCACACTTAGTTTGGTCATTCCCCACATATTCATGTACTCAAATCCAACATGCATTGATAAAAATTTTTCAAGATTTTTCATATGATCCAAATTTGTTTTTGAGGCTAAAAGAGCTAATGCATGTTGATAATTTAGTGTTATGGAAGTATAAACACCATGAAAACCCACCAAAATTAATTTGGTTGTGGTGATTGGGTCACCCAAACCCCACGGCAAAGGGGGTGTTTGGGGAGCCATGGTGGTTGTTGATTTTGCATGTTATATTTGTGTTTGGTTTGTTGTTTTAGGATGATTCATATAGGTTTTATTACTTGCATGTTTATTTTATTTGATTCTTGATATTGAGATTGGTTGATCAATAGGGGTAGGATGGAAGTTTGATGTTAGGATATGTTTGGGAAGGCTTAGGATGATGTTTAGTGTTGGTTAGAAGTCTTGGAATCGAGTCTAAGCATGTTTTTGGTATGGTCATTTTTAGGCAGAAACATTTGGTCTATTTTAGAAAAATGATTTTTGTTCCAGGTCTTGAAAACTAAATATAGTGATAGAGGGTTTTTCTAGCTTTAATTTGGTATAAGGTAGAGCCCGTGACTCAAAACGAGCTAAAAGTTATGACATTTTAAAGATCGGGTACCGGGAGACGAGGACTTTCACAATCCGAATTTGTGCAAAGTTTTAGCCAAATCCCGAGGGTCACAAGTATAATTTGGTAAATGGTCAAGGGTCAAAATTTGGTCCCTAACCTGTGTAAATGGGTCTATATGTTGACTTAGGTGTCAAGGAATTCAAAGGTATTTTTCATATAGGTCAAAGTGGTCAAAATTGGTCGAAGCGCAATTTCAGCCCGTAAAATGTAGTCGTGGAAATGAGTTGCGTAACGGGTCGTAAAAGTAAAAACTTTTATTGGGATTAAAAACATGTTATCTACAGGTCATATAGGATTTTTGGAAATTTTGTCAAATTTTATAAGCATGGTTTAATAAGGTAAAACAGCCCGTACTTTAGTCAAGTACCGGCGAGAATGGGTAAAAATGGATAACGTAGGTTATAAGAACGAATGGAGTAAAATGAATGATACTTGTTGTTTTTGTTTTGGCGTGAGTTATATTTGTCTTAAGTGATTTGTATATATGTATTTTATACAGTACCGTAAGTATTTAAATGAGATTACTCATTACGCGTTATTTGTGATAGGTGTTGATTTACCCGGGCATCCGTAACATCGTCAGTGATCACTCCTCGAACTACCGACTACTTAATATCTAAGGTGTGAATTTATAGCCTCGCTTATATTATTTCAAATTGTTTTACCCGCGAGGGAAATGCATGCTAGTTTTTAAAAAAGGAACGTATATCATGAATGATTGTTAGACCCGAAAGTTGCCTTAGAAATTGTGTTGAGTACCAAAGTTGCAAAAGTCCCTAAATTCATGAACTATTAACTATTGTCTTGCCCTCGAGTAGGGGGAAATAGCCGCTTATGCAATTTGTAGTACTACGGGGTTAACGACCCAATGCTAGCCGAGAAGCTGTACTTATAGTAAGTTCTGCGGTAGATTATTTTGTATGAGAAATAAGGTATAATTGCAACGGATGCCTTTAGAAGGGGCACTGGTTTCATCTGAATCATGCCGGTATATTTACGCGGGTGATTGAGTTAACGGATTAGTGTCATGAGCTTAAACACAATTGTCAGTATCCTGATTATAGTTTGTTTGATCGACAAGACTATAAATGATCACGAATGGTTTTTATTATATATACGTTCAAATGGATTGTAAAACCTATGAATTCCACTCAACGTTTTCGTTGACCAAATTTTTGGCATGTGTTTCAGGTAACCGCTGAGAAGTAGGATGGAGCATGCATGGGATGGATGTTGTGTGTACGGCTTGGCGTCCGCTTGTTTTTCCCTCCTTTTTCTACTTAAACAATTTTTATGTTTAATGTCATGTGGTTGTAAACTGAAGTTTTTGGGGTTGAGATTCATGGGGACCGAAAACGCTAAACTCTGTGCACTATTTGGGGTTGGAAAAACTGTGGACATGTATTATCTAACAATTTTAAATGTTGAATTTTTAAGTTGACGTCTTTTAGCGTCGTTTGATATGTCTTGTGTGCAATGAATACTGTGTAGCACCCATTGTTGTAGTTCCGCTGCGCATACCAAATGTGGGGGTGTTACAGATTGGTAATCAGAGCCACGAGTTATAGAGAACTAGGTCGTTTTTGAAAATCCTAAACTATAACTTTTGGTGTCGTAAGAAAAGGGTCCAAGCACACACAACTATCCTGCATGGCTCCGGTAAGATTTATTGTTGTATTTATGGCATTTGACGTATACTTTTGAGTAAAGTATATATGTGGGTAATTATTATATAAGTATGGAATTACTATATGTAGACGTTGAATTTTTACGTGAAATATCCGACATCGTAATTTTCATATTAATCATGCATGAGCATCATATTATTACATTTCGGGCATATGTACCACCTTTGCATTGCATTTGCATGCATATATTTATAATTATCGTATAATTACTTATGTACCCTCCGAAATTCGCTGTTATTGCAGGAATGGCCGAGGTACCGCCCAACGATAACGGTAACGATGTACGAGCCCAGGACCCCGACTCAAGGAGAACTACTTGTCCCACGCCTATGCGTACTTCCCATCTGGTTGGTGTACCAGATATCCCCAGAAGAGCCGAAGGTGCAATGAGCGCGAATTCCCTTCATCAAGGCATCCCAAGAATTTGCTGTCCCGGACCGAGGATTTATCATGACGTACGACGGACTGTGAGAGGTTTGGAAGGATCGATGTGCATGAGGTATGTAGTGGAATCAAGGGTGGTCAGTAGGTTCGACGAGAATGATAAGGCGGATGAAAGACTGTTGGAAAGGACTTCAAGAATTGCGTATGATGGGATGATGAACACAAGTGCCATCAACAGTTTGAAATCAATGGTTGCGAATTTAAGTGCTAGTCTTGACCGTGTGAGGGAAGATCAGATGAGGTTGTCGAGGATGCAGAGTTGGGAGCATCGTGTGAGGGATTCATTGCCCCCGGATTGGAGATTCGTGGACGATGTGGAGATGGAGGCGAATGACTTCATGGTTCAGCCGCCTACTGGAGGTGCTTGTATTTCGGTGGGAAATCAGGTAGCTATTGAGTGTGGATCCACATCAGGGATGAGAAAGGAAACAGAATGTGGGCCGGATGAGAAAGGAAAGAGAAAAGTGGATGAGGTGGATGAGGACGTGAGTGATGAGGAAACCGAGGACGACGACGACGAGCCACCATCCAAGAGGCAGTGTGGATCACCACATGCCTAGTTACTTGTTTTGTATTTTTCTTTGATCATTGTAATAGAACTATTTTAGACCTTTGTATGATGGTATTATGACGAGAAACTCAAGTACTTGATGTTTTGTGGTGAACGATTGTAGTGGCATTACTTGTCGCGATTTTGGTTAACTATCAATACAATCTATGTTACCTTTCATGATCTGTGATATGTCTTAAATTTGATCTTTTGTGGTGTGAATTGATGAATATTAGTAACTCCGTAGTGATGTGTCGTTGTATGTATTTTATGTCTGGGAAACTTGATATGAATACTTACATTGTTTTTCTATTTTTCTTGTCTTGCAGAAAGAGATATTCGATAAAACAATGCCTCCAAAGTTGACTGCCGATCGTGTTAACAACATGATTCAGGAAGCAATAGCTAATGCGTTGGAAGCGGACCGAGCTGGGAGAAATCAGGATCCAGGAAGGAACGCGGGGAGACAGCCAGCCCCGAGAGTGTGTACCTATTCTAGCTTTATGAAGTGCGGTCCCACGCAGTTCCGTGGAACGGGTGGAGCCCTAGAACTTAGGCGATGGTTGGAAAAAGTTGAAAGTACGTTTGAAATCAATGGTTGTGCAGAGGCGGATAAAGTAAAGTTTGCAGCGGCTACGTTTCTGGATGATGCGTTAAGTTGGTGGAATACCCAAGTAGCTACGGTGGGATTGGCTGTGGCAAATGCAAGAACGTGGAATGCGACCAAAGCTTTGTTGACCAAGAAGTTTTGCCCAGAGGAGGAATTGGGGCAATTGGAGGACGAATTGAGACATTTGACCTTAAAGAACAACGATATAGCTGCTTACACCAGGAGATTCAATGAGTTAAGTCTTTTGTGTCCGGACATATTTGCCAATGATGCCAAGAAAATGAAGCAGTATATCAAGGGTTTATCTAGCAACATCAAAGGTGAAACAACTTCGTCGAAACCTGGAACGTTTGACGAAGCGGTTCAAATGGCACACGCTTTGATGGACGTTAAGCTTCAGGACAAGCAGAACTACATTGCTGAAGGCAACAAAAGGAAATGGGAGGCAGCACAAAGTAATCAATCCCAAGGCCAGAACCGAGGAGGAAATCGAAACAACCATGGGCCGAACCGTAATCAGCAGTTTAATCAGAGAAGGAACGAAGGGATGAGGGCAGTGACGAACCCTAGAGGTGTGAAAGTGAACCCCCATTGTGGAAAGTGCAATTTGTATCATGTTGGAAATTGCCCGCCGGCATGCGGCAAGTGTGGAAAGGCAGGTCATAGGACAGCTAGTTGTCGAACGGGAGGAGTAGCCACTGGGGCTAATGCTATCAGGATGAGAGGATGTTATAGCTGTGGAGAAAGAGGGCATGTGCAAGCGAATTGCCCGAAGGCAGGGAACAGACGGGGAGGAAATAATGTGGCAGCTGTGTATCAAGTGGGAACTGCTGATAAACCACAAGGTCCAAATGTGGTTACCGGTACGTTTTTGCTAGACGCTTGTTATGCTAGTATTTTATTTGATTCTGGCTCCGACAAGAGTTTTGTAGACGTTAGATTTAGTCGTAATATCGATAGAGAACCGGTGTTGTTAACGACTAGTTATAATGTTGAATTGGCCGATGGAAAAATTGTTAGTACGAATTCTATACTGAAAGGGTGTACCTTGAAGTTAGGAAACTACGCTTTTAAAATCGACTTGATGCCTATAGAGCTAGGATCGTTCGACGTGATTGTGGGAATGGATTGGCTAATGGCGCATAGTGCTACGATCGTCTGTGGTGAGAGATTGGTGCAGATTCCGCTGAGGAATAGGGTTTTGACGGTAAAGGGAGACGAATGCACTTCTCGTTTGAAGGTGATTTCGTGTTTGAAGATGATGAAGTACGTAGAGAGCGGATGCGATGTGTTTTTGGCACAGGTTTCGAGCGATGGTGATGTAGAGGCGAGGATTGAAGAGGTACCAGTTATTCGCGAGTATCCGGACGTTTTTCCAGACGAGTTGCCAGGTTTACCGCCTACCCGTGAGGTCGAGTTTCGAATTGATTTAGTGCCAGGAGCTGCGCCGGTTGCACGTGCACCTTATCGTTTAGCACCATCTGAGTTAAAGGAGTTAGCGGATCAATTGAAGGAATTGATGGACAAAGGATTTATTAGGCCGAGCTCATCACCTTGGGGAGCGCCAGTGTTGTTCGTAAAGAAGAAGGATGGTTCGTTTAGGATGTGTATCGACTATAGAGAACTCAATAAGCTGACGGTTAAGAATCGGTACCCATTACCGAGGATTGATGATTTGTTCGATCAATTACAAGGTTCCAGTGTGTACTCTAAGATCGATTTAAGATCAGGGTATCATCAACTGCGTGTAAGAGAGGAGGATATTCCTGTAACCGCCTTTCGTACGCGATATGGACACTTTGAATTTCGAGTGATGCCGTTTGGGTTGACAAACGCGCCTGCTGTATTCATGGATCTTATGAATCGCGTGTGCAAGCCGTATCTAGATAAGTTTGTTATTGTTTTCATCGACGACATACTTATTTACTCTAAGAGTAGGGAGGAGCACGGGAAGCACCTGAGGAAGATTTTGGAGTTGTTAAGGAAGGAGAAGCTGTATGCAAAATTCTCTAAGTGTGAGTTTTGGTTGGAATCAGTGCAGTTTCTAGGTCATGTGATTGATAGTGAGGGAGTTCGTGTAGATCCTGCTAAGATCGTAGCGATCAGGGAATGGTCAGCACCGACGACGCCGACTGAAGTTCGACAATTTTTGGGTTTAGCTGGGTATTATAGAAGGTTTATTGAAGGATTTTCGTTGATTGCGAAACCATTGACGCGGCTTACCGAGAAGAATAGGGTGTATGAATGGGGAAATGAGGAAGAGCTTGCTTTCGAAACGCTCAAGGATAAGTTATGTTCCGCACCGATTTTATCATTGCCTGAAGGAACCGAAGATTTCGTAGTGTATTGTGATGCGTCTCGTAAGGGTTACGGAGCAGTGTTAATGCAACGTGAAAAGGTGATAGCTTACGCGTCGAGGCAATTAAGGAAGAACGAGGAGAACTACACGACGCACGATTTGGAATTAGGAGCGGTGGTTTTTGCGTTGAAGTTGTGGAGACACTATCTGTATGGGACAAAGTGTGTTGTATTCACTGATCACAAGAGTTTGCAGCACATTTTAGATCAAAAGGAGTTGAATATGCGACAAAGACGATGGGTTGAACTACTGAGTGATTATGACTGCGAAATTCGCTACCACCCTGGGAAGGCGAATGTTGTAGCGGATGCATTAAGTAGGAAGGAACGGGAGAAACCTTTGAGAGTTAGAGCTTTAGTGATGAGTGAGAGCGTTGACTTAACCGAAACTATACTGAAGGCTCAGGAGAGAGGTTTAATGAAAGGGAATGTTGAAGCCGAAAACTTGGGACGAATGTTGAAACCTCTTTTCGTGATTAGGTCAGACGGACTAAGATATTTTGAGAATCGGATTTGGTTACCATTGTGTTCATCTGAGGAAGGAAAGCCTGGAGTTCGAGAGTTAGTTATGAATGAGTCGCATAAGTCGAAGTATTCGATACATCCTGGATCGGATAAGATGTACCACGACCTGAAGAAAGTTTACTGGTGGCCGAATATGAAGGCAGATATTGCTCGATACGTCAGTAAGTGTTTGACTTGCGCGAAGGTTCAGGCAGAACATAAGAAACCATCTGGATTGTTGGTACAACCGGAAATCCCAGAATGGAAATGGGAGAAAATCGCAATGGATTTTGTGACGGGTTTACCTAGGACTCCTAGTGGAAGCGATATGATATGGGTAATTGTGGACAGGTTGACGAAATCTGCTCATTTCTTACCTATGAAGAAGACGGACAGCATGGAAAGACTCGCCAGCGTGTACGTGAAAGAGATCGTCTGTAGACATGGAGTGCCGTTATCGATCATTTCGGATCGCGACAGTAGATTTACGTCGGAATTTTGGAGATCGCTTCAACGTGCGATGGGCACTGAACTGAGTTTAAGCACGGCTTATCACCCGGAAACTGACGGCCAGAGTGAACGAACGATTCAAACGATGGAGGACATGCTCCGAGCATGCGTGATCGATTTTGGAGGAAGTTGGGAACGCCACTTGCCTCTAGTGGAATTTTCATACAATAATAGTTATCATGCGAGTATCAAAGCGGCACCGTTCGAAGCATTGTATGGAAGGAAGTGTAGATCGCCCGTGTGTTGGAGTGAAGTAGGGGAAAGTCAATTGACTGGACCCGAAATGGTTTTAGAAATGACAGAGAAGATCGTGCAGATCAAGAACCGACTACTTGCTGCGAGAAGCCGACAGAAGAGTTATGCCGATAACCGAAGGAAACCGTTGGAGTTTGAAGTTGGAGATATGGTTATGCTCAAGGTATCGCCATGGAAGGGTGTAATTCGTTTTGGAAAGAAAGGAAAGTTGAGTCCGAGGTATATTGGACCGTTTAAGATCGTTGAACGAATTGGGCCAGTAGCGTACAAATTAGAATTGCCGACCGAGCTTAGTGCTATTCATGACACGTTTCACGTATCGAACCTGAAGAAGAGTTTGGCGGACAAGGAATTGGTGATTCCTTTGGACGAGATTCGACTAGACGACAAAATGCACATTGTGGAAGAACCTGTGGAAATAATGGACCGGGAGGTCAAGCGGTTGAAGCATAGTAGGATTCCTATTGTGAAGGTCCGATGGAATTCTAAGCGTGGACCGGAATACACCTGGGAACGTGAGGACTTTTTCAAGGAAAGGTATCCTCATCTGTTCCAGTAAGACGAAATGTGAGTACAAGAAGAGGCGAGCGCCGGGACGTCGCTCTCTTTAAGGAGGGGTGGATGTGACACCCTAGAATCGAGGTCATTAACGATACCCTAAATTACGCTAATTTTTGAAATTTTTATTAAATTATAATTTCTATACTTATAAGTATTTTGGTTAAAGTCGATGTTCGAGGTTATAATTTTTACGTTTGACGTTTTAAGAAGGACGATGACGATTACGATCCCGAGGGATGCCCAATTTCATATAATTTTTGACGATTTATCGATAATGTAATTTTTCGAGAATTTTATTTACGGTTCGTGTTAAGTTGAGTCGGGTGAGTTTTATAGCCTTCCAAGTACATTTAAAGTATCCCAAAAATATTTTGGAGCATTCGGGAAGATTTCCGACTCCCGTAAAATTTTCAAAATTGACAAATGAGTCAAACCCGCAAAGTTTTGAGGTCGTTTTCTATTTAAGGACAAAAGAAGCCCAATATTGCACAAAGGTCCCTCCTAACCCATCAAAAGGGCCAAAGTGAACAAACACATAAACACATACAAAATTTACAAAAAAAAAATCAAACCATCACTCTCTCTTCTCTCTCAAACCCACGGCACACCCCAAACCCACAAAAATCCACCAAAAACCATTTTCCACTTGATTTTTCAAAAATCTAAGGTTAGACCACACTTAGTTTGGTCATTCCCCACATATTCATGTACTCAAATCCAACATGAATTGATAAAAAAATTTCAAGATTTTTCATATGATCCAAATTTGTTTTTGAGGCTAAAAGAGCTAATGCATGTTGATAATTTAGTGTTATGGAAGTATAAACACCATGAAAACCCACCAAAATTAATTTGGTTGTGGTGATTGGGTCACCCAAACCCCACGGCAAAGGGGGTGTTTGGGGAGCCATGGTGGTTGTTGATTTTGCATGTTATATTTGTGTTTGGTTTGTTGTTTTAGGATGATTCATATAGGTTTTATTACTTGCATGTTTATTTTCTTTGATTCTTGATATTGAGATTGGTTGATCAATAGGGGTAGGATGGAATTTTGATGTTAGGATATGTTTGGGAAGGCTTAGGATGATGTTTAGTGTTGGTTAGAAGTCTTGGAATCGAGTCTAAGCATGTTTTTGGTATGGTCATTTTTAGGCAGAAACATTTGGTCTATTTTAGAAAAATGATTTTTGTTCCAGGTCTTGAAAACTAAATATAGTGATAGAGGGTTTTTCTAGCTTTAATTTGGTATAAGGTAGAGCCCGTGACTCAAAACGAGCTAAAAGTTATGACATTTTAAAGATCGGGTACCGGGGGACGAGGACTTTCACAATCCGAATTTGTGCAAAGTTTTAGCCAAATCCCGAGGGTCACAAGTATAATTTGGTAAATGTTCAAGGGTCAAAATTTGGTCCCTAACCTGTGTAAATGGGTCTATATGTTGACTTAGGTGTCAAGGAAGTCAAAGGTATTTTTCATATAGGTCAAAGTGGTCAAAATTGGTCGAAGCGCAATTTCAGCCCGTAAAATGTAGTCGTGGAAATGAGTTGCGTAACGGGTCGTAAAAGTAAAAACTTTTATTGGGATTAAAAACATGTTATCTACAGGTCATATAGGATTTTTGGAAATTTTGTCAAATTTTATAAGCATGGTTTAATAAGGTAAAACAGCCCGTACTTTAGTCAAGTACCGGCGAGAATGGGTAAAAATGGATAACGTAGATTATAAGAACGAATGGAGTAAAATGAATGATACTTGTTGTTTTTGTTTTGGCGTGAGTTATATTTGTCTTAAGTGACTTGTATATATGTATTTTATACAGTACCGTAAGTATTTAAATGAGATTACTCATTACGCGTTATTTGTGATAGGTGTTGATTTACCCGGGCATCCGTAACATCGTCAGTGATCACTCCTCGAACTACCGACTACTTAATATCTAAGGTGTGAATTTATAGCCTCGCTTATATTATTTCAAATTGTTTTACCCGCGAGGGAAATGCATGCTAGTTTTTAAAAAAGGAACGTATATCATGAATGATTGTTAGACCCGAAAATTGCCTTAGAAATTGTGTTGAGTACCAAAGTTGCAAAAGTCCCTAAATTCATGAACTATTAACTATTGTCTTGCCCTCGAGTAGGGGGAAATAGCCGCTTATGCAATTTGTAGTACTACGGGGTTAACGACCCAATGCTAGCCGAGAAGCTGTACTTATAGTAAGTTCTGCGGTAGATTATTTTGTATGAGAAATAAGGTATAATTGCAACTGATGCCTTTAGAAGGGGCACTGGTTTCATCTGAATCATGCCGGTATATTTACGCGGGTGATTGAGTTAACGGATTAGTGTCATGAGCTTAAACACAATTGTCAGTATCCTGATTATAGTTTGTTTGATCGACAAGACTATAAATGATCACGAATGGTTTTTATTATATATACGTTCAAATGGATTGTAAAACCTATGAATTCCACTCAACGTTTTCGTTGACCAAATTTTTGGCATGTGTTTCAGGTAACCGCTGAGAAGTAGGATGGAGCATGCATGGGATGGATGTTGTGTGTACGGCTTGGCGTCCGCTTGTTTTTCCCTCCTTTTTCTACTTAAACAATTTTTATGTTTAATGTCATGTGGTTGTAAACTGAAGTTTTTGGGGTTGAGATTCATGGGGACCGAAAACGCTAAACTCTGTGCACTATTTGGGGTTGGAAAAACTGTGGACATGTATTATCTAACAATTTTAAATGTTGAATTTTTAAGTTGACGTCTTTTAGCGTCGTTTGATATGTCTTGTGTGCAATGAATACTGTGTAGCACCCATTGTTGTAGTTCCGCTGCGCATACCAAATGTGGGGGTGTTACATAGATGTTCAATATGCTTATTTTATTTTGTCTAGCATTCTATTTGGTTACTTCTTTATTTCATATATGTGTTGTCTTGAATCCTGACATGTCACCATTACTTTTTTGAACCACTAAGGACGTCATGTTGTTTGTGCATAGCTAATAATAGAAACACATCTCTTGTGTAGTTTAACTGGATGGATCTTACATAGTGTGGCATAATTTAGAAAGCCTAAAAAGCCCTGTCAAAAATTTGGCTGCCTAAAAACTGAATGTTGCACCTGTCAATGCTGATGCTAAACTTATGGAATGATCAAGCTCATCTGAAATGGAAATAGTATGATGAGAATAAAGCAAGTCAACATTAATATGTTCAGTTGTAAAATATGCAAATTTATGTATCTGGTAAAATTTTAATGTAGTTCATATCAAAGGCTGTTGGTTCTTAGTACTTGACAAAACATGCAGGTTGAATTTAGTCAGTATCTTATATCTTCTTCTCAATGCTTTTGTCAAAGTTTATTATACAATGATTTTGAGCAAACACTGAAAACGTTAAATGGTAAAGATGGTTGTGCATAAGTTTTTTTGTAAAGAGAGAAACCCTCTTGAAAACTTAAGGAAAAGTTTGTCATAATATTAGTAGGTAGTCTGACTAAAGGATTCGCAGGGTGAAATATATATGGCAAGGTGGGTGGGATATCGGGTCAAAATGGGTCACAGTTAAATATGGGTTGGCCTGCAAACATTGTTTTCCCCATTTTTTTCTTGATTTTTCTATGAATAGTTGATGTTTCAATCTTATAAGTATTATGTTTATTAAATACAACCTATGAGGTTCTATACATGTAAGTATATAACTATGACCGGAACAGTGTTTTGGATTATGCAATTATATCTTGTCTGATTATTGATCATGTTTAGAAAAGATGCACTCGTTTTCTTTAATATTAAATTAGTACTTCTTATACAGATAAGCATTTGTAACTAAGTAATCATATTGTGTTTTTATTGTTTAAGTTGTTTGTCTTTTAATACTTCAAAATTGATTTAAATTAACTCTAACTAAACGACCCTTTTTAACACCCTATTGGCCGACTGTTTTTAATGTTTAAGTTGTTTATCTTTTGGCCAATTTGCAATAGGACGTTTACCATGCATGATGTCCGGCACATCCGAAAATCACCGTTTTGATTTCTTTTTATATCTTTTGTATTTCCAAGATTCAATAATTTATAACAAACATATTTTCATTTAAATTTAGCGTATTTTGGTTCTATCGGTGTATTTAGAAGGTATTTTGATGATATTTGATGTGTGATTTCACACAAATCGTTATAAAATCATACACAACTTCAGCAAGTAACCATGTATTCATTGAATAAAACACATTCAACCACAAAATATATAAAAAATAAAAAAAGATTATACATTTTAAATTATATATAAAATCTATTTTAGCGTAAGCTATAACAAAAATATATTAAATATTAAATTACAATCTAAGAAACTAAAAAAACCCAAACCACAAATCCAACCCATCGAGAAAAAAAACGACCCCGCCCGTTGGGCGGGTTACGACGCTAGTATATATATATATATATATATATAAATATATATATATATATATATATATATATATATATATATATATGTATATATATATATATATATCTATATATAGAGTGGGGTTATTCTAAACAAAACTTATAATAAAATAAATGAGGTGAAATCTCAACCCTTGGATCAAAATCACCTAATTTGATAAAAAAAATGGTGTCTTTTTTGTAAACTCTCAAACTTTAAGGGTAATTGTTAAAAATAATGAAAATTAAAACACACCCAACTAGGCCGATCAAAAAACACACACTTCACACCGACCAAAAAACACACAATACACTAAATCCTCTCGAATCCACCAAATCCACTAAATAAAACCTACTGAATCCTCTCGAATCAAACAAAGTCAACAGCGCATCGAGATGGTTCGTACGTTTACATCATCTCATCAATGGTTTTGAAGCTCGGATATGGTGACGACGATCCAAAAAGAGATACAACTGATGGCCGTCGATAGTAATGGTGGTGGATGAAGCAATAGGATATCAAACATGTATAAGGTTTTGTGCAAGTATGTGTTTATGATTGATGTATAAAATGTGTTTGATATATTGTCTTAATGAGAATCATAAAGTTCTCTTTGATATAGAAGTTATTTTGTAAAATTATAACTGTGATGGAGTTGTTAACATTATAATTGAGTAGAATTAATATTATGATGGAGTAAAACTAATACTATGCATGTGATTTGGTAAAATTTTAATAATAATAAGCAAATTTTATTCTACTGCATTACAGTTAAATTTTAATGCACTATAATGAAGTAGGTCACTTGCATTATTCTTTCTACTAAATTACTATTTAATTTTAATGCACTGTAATATATTATGATACTTGTATTTTTCTTTCTACTACATTATAGTTTAATTTTAATGCATTGTAATGAAGTAGGTTACGCACATCCTTCATATACATGATTTAATGCATTAAAACTTTATTTCTACTACATTAAGGTTTAAGTTCTAATGCATTTAATGCAGTAGGTTACTCGTGTTTTCATATGCATGATTTACTACATTAAAACTTTATTTATACTACATTACAATTTAATTTTAATGCATTGTAATGAAGTAGGTTACGTACATCCTTCATATGCATGATTTAATGCATTAAAACTTTATTTCTACTACACTAAGGTTTAAATTCTAATGCATTTAATGTAGTAGGTTACTCGTGTTGTTCATATGCATGATTTACTACATTGCAGCTTTATTTCTACTACATTACAGTTTAATTTTAATCCACTGTAATGAAGTAGGTTACGTACATTCTTCATATGCATGATTTACTGTATTAAAAATTTATTTCTACTACATTAAGGTTTAAATTCTAATGCATTTAATGCAGTAGGTTACTCGTGTTGTTCATATACATGATTTACTACATTGCAACTTTATTTCTACTACATTACAGTTTAATTTTAATGCATTGTAATAAAGTAGGTTACGTAAATTTTTCATATGCATGATTTACTGTATTAAAACTTTATTTCTACTACATTAAGGTTTAAGTTCTAATGCATTTAATGCAGTAGGTTACTCGTGTTGTTCATATGCATGATTTACTACATTGCGACTTTATTTCTACTATATTACAGTTTAATTTTAATGCATTGTAATAAAGAAGGTTACGTACATTCTTCGTATGCATGATTTAATGCATTAAAACTTTATTTCTACTACATTAAGGTTTAAATTCTAATGCATTTAATGCAGTAGGTTACTCGTCTTGTTCATATGCATGATTTACTACATTGCAGTTTTATTTCTACTACATTACAGTTTAATTTTAATGCATTATAATGAAGTAGGTTACGTACATTCTTCATATGCATGATTTAATGCATTAAAACTTTATTTCTACTACATTAAGGTTTAAATTATAATGCATTTAATGCAGTAGGTTACTCGTGTTGTTCATATGCATGATTTACTACATTGTAGTTTTATTTCTACTACATTACAGTTTAATTTTAATGCATTGTAATGAAGTAGGTTACGTATATTCTTCATATGCATGATTTACTGGACAAAGACTTTATTTCTACTACATTAAGGTTTAATTCTAATGCATTTAATGCAGTAGGTTACTCGTGTTGTTCATATACATGATTTACTACATTGCAACTTTATTTCTACTACATTACAGTTTAATTTTAATGCATTGTAATAAAGTAGGTTACGTACAGTTTTCATATGCATAATTTACTATATTAAAACTTTATTTCTACTACATTAAGGTTTAAGTTCTAATGCATTTAATGCAGTAGGTTACTCGTGTTGTTCATATGCATGATTTACTACATTGCAACTTTATTTCTACTACATTACAGTTTAATTTTAATGCATTGTAATAAAGTAGGTTACGTACATTCTTCATATGCATGATTTAATGCATTAAAACTTTATTTCTACTACATTAAGGTTTAAATTCTAATGCATTTAATGCAGTAGGTTACTCGTGTTGTTCATATGCATGATTTACTACATTGCAGTTTTATTTCTACTACATTACAGTTTAATTTTAATTATAATGAAATAGGTTACGTATATTCTTCATATGCATGATTTAATGCATTAAAACTTTATTTCTACTACGTTAAGGTTTAAATTATAATGCATTTAATGCAGTAGGTTACTCGTTTTGTTCATATGCATGATTTACTACATTGCAGTTTTATTTCTACTACATTACAGTTTAATTTTAATGCATTGTAATGAAGTAGGTTACGTACATTCTTCATATGCATTATTTACTGTATTAAAACTTTATTTCTACTACATTAAGGTTTAAATTCTAATGCATTTAATGCAGTAGGTTACTCGTGTTGTTCATATGCATGATTTATTACATTGCAGCTTTATTTCTACTACATTACAGTTTAATTTTAATGCATTGTAATAAAGTAGGTTACGTACATTCTTCATATGCATGATTTAATGCATTACAACTTTATTTCTACTACATTAAGGTTTAAGTTCTAATGCATCTAATGCAGTAGTAGGTTACTCGTGTTGTTCATATGCATGATTTACTACATTGCATCTTTATTTCTACTACATTACAGTTTAATTTTAATGCATTATAATGAAGTAGGTTACGTACATTCTTCATATGCATGATTTAATGCATTAAAACTTTATTTCTACTACATTAAGGTTTAAATTCTAATGCATTTAATGAACTAGGTTACTCGTGTTGTTCATATACATGATTTACTACATTGCAGCTTTATTTCTACTACATTAGAGTTTAATTTTAATGCGTTGTAATGAAATAGGTTACGTACATTCTTCATATGCATGATTTAATGCATTAAAACTTTATTTTTACTACATTAAGGTTTAAATTTTAATGCATTTAATGCAATAGGTTACTCGTTTTGTTCATATGCATGATTTACTACATTGCAGCTTTATTTCTACTACATTACAGTTTAATTTTAATGCATTGTAATGAAGTAGGTTACGTACATTATTCATATGCATGATTTAATGCATTAAAACTTTATTTCTACTACATTAAGGTTTAAATTCTAATGCATTTAATGCAGTAGGTTACTCGTGTTGTTCATATGCATGACTTACTACATTGCAGCTTTATTTCTACTACATCAGTTTAATTTTAATGAAGTAGGTTACGTACATTATTCATATGCATGATTTACTGTATTAAAACTTTATTTCTACTAAATTAAGGTTTAAATTCTAATGTATTTAATGCAGTAGGTTACTCTGTTGTTCATATGCATGATTTACTACATTACAACTTTATTTCTACTACATTACAGTTTAATTTTAATGCATTGTAATTTAGTAGGTTACGTACATTTTTCATATGCATGATTTAATGCATTAAAACTTTATTTCTACTACATTAAGGTTTAAATTCTAATGCATTTAATGAACTAGGTTACTCGTGTTGTTCATATCCATGATTTACTACATTGCAGCTTTATTTCTACTACATTATAATTTAATTTTAATGCATTGTAATGAAGTAGGTTACGTACATTCTTCATATGCATGATTTAATGCATTAAAACTTTATTTTTACTACATTAAGGTTTAATTAATGCATTTAATGCAATAGGTTACTCGTTTTGTTCATATGCATGATTTACTACATTGCAGCTTTATTTCTACTACATTACAACTTTATTTCAACTGCATGCTAGTTTTAAATTCTAATGCATCACAAAATATATATTGATACTTTCATATATAACTCTTGAACTATTCTACAAGTAAAAAGGCACAGGAAAAAATCCCAAGGGACAAAGGAAGATGCATTTAACAAGCTGCAAACAGTATATAGCTTCCTCTAATACCAAATATATACTCTAGTTGAAAGATGAAATGGTACAAGGATGCATTGGGCGTGCAACAGGATTCTTGGATGATACTTGTGCATCACTTAAAATAATGCTTAAATTTTATTAGATGTAATACTTTGAATGTCTAATACGATGTAATGTATATTTTAATGATGATATTGTTCGTTTGTAATCATATTTTATATTCTACTACATTATTATCGTTTATTTTAC
>JANFOE010001427.1:62500-175000 GCA_025667525.1 Glebionis coronaria | reverse complement strand
TTGTTGTTATGTAAACTTGAATAATCACAATGCACCATGTTTGACTATTTTCCGTTACTTTTATGCGCAGTAGAGATCTATGCATTCTAGACGAAGTTGGTGAATTAGATACTGAAAGCGACAAGATTTTTAGAGCTTGAGTGAGACTCTCCTGTGGTAACAGTTCGGTGCCAAACATTATCAAAAACCACCATTGGAGATATGAAAAAATAGATACGACAACCCGAACACAAAAAAGACTAGAAACAGGTTCCCATTGTCGCCATTTAAGAAAAAAATCCCGATAGCTACATGGTAAGTCCACCAAAATATACATGCTATTTACTTATTTTTTACTGAAGTCAGATGACGAGGATTTGCTATCATCTACACAAGTATATGTCTAACACTTGAGGAGAGTATCATGTGCACAGGTATGTGCCTTACACTCAATTCACCGTGGACCCAAGATGAGCCAGGTCGACCAAGACTTAGGAGACTCAATCTCCTTATTTGATCCACTAAAATGCATGAGGCCGAGACTCGATATGGCTCAAAACAATGAAGCCATGACCAGGTTCAAAAACATGCGATCAATGTAGGTAAATTCATTTAATTTTGTTTAATGAGTAAACTATAAAGGGATAACAAAACCGTACGATAAATGATCTTTAAACCAACTGAAATGACAAATCACTTAGACAATCAGATCCACAATTTCATTGCCTTCCCCAAACGTTCAATCTCTAGAACTCTTTCTTAGGTACGAGAGTTACTGTCCACAAATTCTTAAAACCCCAATGGTCAGGCGGTCACAGCATGGTGAACTCCATTTGCAAATATTTATATACTTTTTTGAACTAGAGTTTCCATGATTGAAAAAAAAATACTAAATGGGTTACTGTAGATCAACTTTTAATGATTTAAGAGATTCACTTTTTTAATTGACTGTTTCAGGTTGTTTTATTTTCCAGTTTGTCTTTTTTGACGACCATGATAAATTGAGAATGAAACGGATGTGGAACATGGCTGTTATAGTATCTTCATAAAAAATGGTTTGTGCTTTTTGCCTAATTTTATACGTGTACCATGTGTGCCACTTGACCTGTTTTAATATAAACCACAACAAGAAGACTCGACGTGTTATCAGTTAGACGGTTGAATGCCGGGGAGGCTGAATGGGTTAGAAGTCGTTCTAAATAAATGTATCCTGAGGTTTATTTTCTTGACGCGGGAAGGATCAAGCAAAATATCTGAACTAAATAGTATGCATTTTGTTGACAGCATTGCCTGAAGTTATCTGATCTGAAGGTGTGTGGATGTATTTTGCATCATGTTTTGAGACCCTCTGAGCTATTGTTCTCTTGCTTGTCTATGGGCTCATGTGCTGCAGGTATGTTATTTTTAACTTAAGCAATCAGAATCATGATTAGGTAATCAAATTATATGTCTATCAATATGAAAGATATGTAAGTAATTTGACATTATAAGTTGCCTCTGTTAATAGTTTGTAGACTGTATAAAATTTTATCCTTTACTCAAGATTATAAACTCTATAAAAATATGAGTTTTGCATTATACATTAGAGGCATGTGAAGTATCAAATTCTAAGGAACTGCTAAAGAGATTAATATTAACCATAAAACTTCTAAACCTAAACTCCGATAAATCGTCACCCTTCCTCAAGACATAATTGAAAACATTTTAACACTTATACCAATCCAGGATGCGATTCGAAGAATTTTTTTTATCTAGGAAATTGAAATTCTGCTGGACGAGCATTCATTCATTAGACTGGGATACATAATTGAAAATGATTCTTTCTAACACTTTTACCAATCGAGGATGCGGTTAAGTAAACCCATTATTCGACTTGGGATGTGTAATTTGTCAATTATGAAATCGAGAACTAAAGGCATTGATAAGTATAGTGTCCAACTTGGGAATTTAAATAACATGTGTATGAAATTCTTACTTTACTTATTATAGTGTAGCTGAAGCCTAAGAAAAGTTTATTTAGATGAAACAATATGCAGTAAGAAACAGTAAATGTGATACTCAACCACAATAAAGCTGAAATGTTAGGAACATCAGTTTTTACATGATTTGTATGATCTTCGTTGTCTTGGCTACAACATAAGGTCCATTATACGTTTTTAGCACGGGTGTGAAATTAGGATTCTGCCGCTATTATTTTAGCGGAATAGGGTGTTGCTTTTATTGACCGTGATGAAAATTTGATGTGATTCAAGAGTGTTCTTGATTATTCAATTCGGAGTAGTATTACTACACATTTATTTTTTTATGCTATATTTTTTACCCATTGTAATTTATTCTTGATATCTTGAGCAAGCTTTAAGAAGTTTAACATGCTATTAGTGAAGTTAAATATGAACCTTAAATCCATTAGTGAAACATATATGTTAATATTACTGCCGTTTAGAAAAGTCATGTATTAATTTCCATAAAACCGACACACTTTAAAAACTCACGCATTTTAATATTACTCTCATTTTAAAACTAACCCAGTACGATAAACCGACGCATTTTAGAAACTTTTTTAAGTCAAAACAGCCCATAAAACTGTTGTAATCCAAACAGCCCCTGAAGCCGAATCTGTCTAAACAGCCCCTTAAGCCTCTTCGTGTCCAAGCAGGCTCTTAAACCAAATCTGTCCGAACAACCCTTAAAGTAATCTTTGCACTTAGTTTATTTGCTGAATCCTCTACATAAAATTTATAGTTTCTGTCTCTTCAAAAAGATGGGAAAACAGTTTTGATGATATTATATTTAGGCAGTTTACGATATGTAGGTTAATAACTTTAGTTGTAGATTTTTTCAAGTCGTTCACTTTTTTATTCTATCTTTTGCAGCTTTCAAGATAAATTTGTAATCAACTAAAGTCAAGTCACGTTAAACTTTTTCTAACCTCTCTTTAATATTTCTTTCGTATTGTTGGTATTCATGTTTACCCAATTCTGTTATATGATTGATCACGCCTATATGTTGTTACATCTACTTAATATTCATTATTTGCAATAAATTCATATGTATTTTTTAGCTGAAGGATAAGTTGTTGTCCAATTCTATTATTTGATATTCATTGTTCGCATAAGATACATATGTATTATTGTACTTTTTTTCATGTTCGTTCCTTTTTACATGTATCATTCAACTTGCTGGTTCGCAAAAGGAGTATTGATTTGGGAAATTAGTTATTTGTTTCAAAAAAATGCAGAGAAGAAGGCTTTTTCGTATGCTGAATTCGAGAAAGTTGTTTTTCAAAATGTAGTTGATGTTGCGGTCACGTTGCTTGAGCAAGAAAGTTGTGGCAGTAAGTGCAGATTGGATGCAAATGAAGAAGTTATAATATTATTCACCGAGCATGTCACTCAGGTTTGAACGAAGTGAATTACAATACTTTGTTCTTTTCGGCACTTCAACTAACTGATTTCAAAATGGAAGGATAAAGCGAATTTACCGCCAACTTTAGAGATTTGAAAAAGATTTCCTTGAATTATAAATTTGTGTTTTCTTTTTTTTCTTTACAATAATTGATGTTTACTTTAACATGACCTTATATGTTCATTTAATAGTATATTTTTTTTGACGTTCAGACCTTATGCATGCCGGCAATACATTTGATGTAGGGCCAAATGCGGTTATGATCGCACGTGACAGGAAAACATCATCCCTTCTGCTCTAGGTCTTGCTTTATAACTTTCATCCACGGTCAGGATACTGACTCAGACAGGTATGATTTGGAACCGATCCATCACGATCACTATTTTAGCCACAAATAAACATGACGCTGGATTAGATGGTGGTATGCTAATATAGAAAACTTACAATTATGACAAGTCCAAGAAGCTTACTGTAATGGTTTCTTATGGGCAAAGGTTGAAACTTTTTCGAAAAGAAAGGTCTTTATAAATGTAGAACGAATATGTTAATCTTTATACTGATAATTTTGGTGTGATCCCATCTTGAGTCAATAGCTACATAGTTTATGACAATAAAATTTTACAAGATGCTGGAATAAAGGCACAAATGATGTGGAAGCTTCAGCGACTCCCCCATAAAATTAAGATTATCTTTTGACCCAAAAATCTAAAGGAGATGTTAGTTACTTCGTTTGTATAAGACTTGATGGTGGTTCAGTTGTGATGTCTGATGAAACTTTGGTTCTCCTTGACCCACTAACTAGCTTGCCAAAGTAAGAAGGAAGTTTATTTCCAATATGTTTATTTTGTTGTGTATCATCCATTTTTATGTATTTTTTCTCATATATGAGAAATTTAGAATGAGAATTGTCAATCAATGGGTACCCCTATCAAGGTGTGTAAGACACATTGGAATCACACAATGATTATGTACCCACAAAATGTTAATTGAATAAATTGTTGTCTTTTTTCTTTAAATTTATATTTCAGTTGTAAATTGATGGTGATTATTTTTTATACGAAAAAGTCGGCCATATGCTTAACTTGAGTTTAAATTCCGATTTCATACATGACCAAGTTGTTTAAGGGAATATAATTCTTTGTAGACGCGATCTCAATGATCATTCCTCTCTTACACAAAGTAAAATTTGTTCACACTTTTGAGATTTACAACTATTTCACCAAGTTTTATGACACTTGACCTCATGGAATCAAAATATTTACTTTTGTAATAAGATTGTATTGCCATTTTTCGTCGTTATGTTTCTCACCTAAAATAAAAAAAATTCGTCATGTTGACCATGTATCACGTCACTTTGGAATTGCCAAACTGTCAACCTTTTTAATTCTTCCAAGAGCTTATGAGAAATTTTTCTATGATTATCTAATTAAAAGTGTTTGATTTATGTTTGAGTAAAAAATTATACGATCTCCGTCTCAAAAATAACTATTCACATTTGACTTTTGAAGTATTTCCTTTGCAATTTTGATCGTAATTATTGTTGTATGTATTATATAACACCTGATGGAATGTGACTTATTTTGGGACGGATGAAGTATAATTAAAGGAAGTGTGATGACTAATATACCATACAATAAAACTTAGTCCAAAACTTATTTGTTATTTTACTATTTTTCATAATCAAGTGTATTTTTATGAGGTTCTTAAAATCTATTTGTTTACTTTTCATGATTTAGTTTATTTGAATATCATTTCTATGTTGAGTTATATTACATTGGCGAGATTTTTGACATTTGAATTATGAAAACGCACATTTAGAATGGTCTTTCAAAAAATCTCTTCAATTACACTTTTAGCTTTATAACAACGTTTAATTTTTATTTGGTTGTTAAGATTTATGAAATTTAAATATTTTATGCTTTGTTACATATTCGATCAATGTATTTTAATGATATCTGAAAATTTATCAAGATATTTCATATTAATGGTAACAACCTTACAATATTGTATTTTGATGCAACATAAACTCAGTCTATTATAACTTATTGTTTATTTATATATATAGTGGAGCCAACATTTTCTGATGTAACTTTTATCAAGTGTACATAAGATTTAACATTTATTTAAAAATATTTTATATTTTCTCCTAAATTATAATATCATTTATACAAACATTGATTATCGATTTTATAACCAGAATTTTTCTAATTTTTAACTCAATTTTATTATCCTAATTTTTTTCTTAAAGCTAGCCCGTCCATTGGACGGGTCTTAAGACTAGTATATATATATATATATATATATATATATATATATATATATATATATATATATATATATATATATATATATATATATATATATATATATATACATATATATATATATATATATATATATATATATATATATATATATATATATATATATATATATATATATATATATATATATATATATATATATATATATATATATATATATATATATATATATATATATATATATATATATATATATATATATATATATATATACTAGTTGCATAACCCGCCCAACGGGCGGGTTCGTTTTATAAAACATTTTTGTACAACGTTTTATGATGAGTTATAACGGTTCACATGTTTGTGTAAACATCTAATTTTTCTTCCTCTATTTTTTTACTCTTAAGAATGGGTCATATTGATGTTCATGCGAGAATACCGTCTTTGTTAAAAATAAAGCAACATTTGATAGTGTTTGGTCGCTCACCCAACACACGGGTTCAGTCCATTAATTTTGTTTTAAAAGGACGTTTGCGGTCTGTTCTAATTGTTTATGTGTTTGTGTTAGTATAAAAGCTTCATTCGTCTATTGTTTTCGTTTCTTGACGATGAGACATATAGTTGTCCATGTGAGAATATTTTTTTTTAAGCAAAAATATTTTTGATATTGTTTGACTTTGGCAGTGTTTATGATTAGTGGAATAATATAACTTAGAAGATCAAGATTTCCATGCATTAAGCGAATTCAATTTTTTACTTTGCATTATATTTAAATTGGTTGCTATTAAACTAATGCACATTCGTTGTATGATTGTTTGGAAACCTTTTCTTTATAAATCATTTTGTTTTTTGTTTGTCTTCATCTTAAAGGAAAGACGTTGATCATTTACAACTTTTTCACTACCGACCATGGATATCAAGTGTGCAATAAGTGACTACTTTGTAATCTTAGTATGACATAGTGCAAAGAATAATAACATTTTAATCGTCTTAATAACATTATAATCGTCTAAAGTTTAAAAGATAAAAGTATGAAATTCCTTTCAATTCATTATTTCTATATTTTCATGAAAATTACCAAAAAGTACCGTTGCCCATTATTCTCTTCCAAAAAAAAAACTAAAATTTTCTCTTTCTAGAAATGGTCTATTTTTTTGGAAATACAATTGTAACCATTCATTTCTTTTGTAACAATTTATTAAAAAATCACTTTTATTTATAAATTGAAATATATTTTAACTCATATATTTTTTTCATAATCTAATTTCACTATATTTTTTAAAATTTTATTCTTTTTAATTCGACATCCATTCTGATATTTTTTTCTTTCTTTTTAGAGATTTTATTTATTTTAATTCACATTTTACATTGCTTAAAAATGGGGTTATTTGCACACTCTTTAGATTGACTAACACACTTCAAAATATGATGTCTTGACATTTATACCCTTGTAAGGATAAATATAAATAAAAATGATATAAGGGTATGTATGTCAAAATACCATATTTTAAAGTGTGTCAATCAATCCAAAAAGTGTGCAAATCACTTCTCTTAAAAAGTCACACTGCGAGCGTTGATCTATAGACCTAATTCGCAGGCTAAAAAAAGACCTAAGCCTACGTGTCGTTGTGTGATTGGTGGAATGCAGGGGCCCACTATTTCATATTTTTTCTTACTTCATCTCAGCCTTTCATTTAACCACTTTTGTCAATCCTGTGTTTAGACATCTTTTTAGGCTTGCGAATTAGGTCCATCTATCATTTTTCATTTTCAAATACATAAAGTTAACATAGAACCATATATACATGATTGTGATTCAAATCCTAAATGTGCATATGCTAGTCAGTAGTGCTTTTCTTAAACTATTAATATAAGTAGTAATAACACTCGTTCAGTTTGCAATAGAGAACTAACAAATCGAAAGGTTTAGTTATTTAACACATAATATCGCAACTTAGAATTTAAGCAAAGAGCTTTGTAGTGATATGAGGCACCACATAAGTGTTAAATGTTAGATAGATGTAAACAGTTTACTTTAAGTTACTTGAAAACAATGATAAAACACATTTACGATTATCACTAACATTACTATGAGACTTATCATTTATCGTTTCCAATGTTGTAAGATAAGCTATAGTTGCTAAATCAACTAAGGGAACATTCCTTGAAGATACTCGTCAAAGTCATCCACTTCATTAAGTTTACCATCACGCATTGAGGAAAACTTTTTCCCTGCCAAAGATGCAATACAAATGTTATGTCATGTTCTTATGTAGAAAAATCTAGGTGGCAAAATGAACACAATAGAAATGGTTCAAAAAGGTAAGAATTTGTACGGGTTGAACCGATTAGTGGAGGCAATTTGTCCAGAACCTTTCATTTTACTTTATTAACGATTAGCGTCTCACCCATTGTTACATTCACTACATATATTTGCAGATCTTTACATGTATATATGAAATATATGTAGGATTGACATATATATAATTTAAACTTCTTGATTTATGCAAATAGTTATTACATATGGAAGATAATCCAGAGACTTGGAATCCCGATCGCTGACGCTAACACTGTCAGCCTTTTATATGGCAGTCCCACCCCCTATACACCGACAAACACGTGCAATGGCATCTTCAAATCATAGGTTATAGGAAATTGAAAAAATTCCACATTCAAGTTCAGATAAACTTCATATTTTAAGTGGTGTTTACTAATTAAATGCTCAAGTTTTAGTTCTACTTACTCTACTGCATATTACAAACAGGATACCTCTTTTTTAAGAGCATGAACATGACTTCCACTCAGCAACAGCTTCCCTGCGGGTATGAATCCTAACTTAGTAGCTTCCATGTGTCGTCTCTTGTATCTGAGTTCCCAGTAAGCAGCCATGGCTCACAGACCAGCCTGGATAAGACAACTGCATGCAATTTGTTGTAGGACGACCTCAATGTGCACCACCAAAAGTGATTTTAGTTGAAAGGTTTCACTTTCCCCATATTATCATACATCTTAACAACTTATAAGATAAGCCTTACTGATAGAGATGGTTGTCTTCCTTCATACAATGATACTCCTTGTCATTAGCATACCAATTATGAGGAGAACACTAATACCCACTACATAAATGACACATATTTCAAATAGAATTTTGAGTAAATTGCTTATATCTGCTAAGCAATGACGCGTAAACTAAACCCAATAGAACATTTGAGATTACCCACCCGATTCAAAGGAATGAGAACACAAAAGACATTAATAATAGCCTAAGGTATATTGCAAAGTGTGCCACCATTACTTCAAATCAGTTTGTAAAATAACCTAAAAACAGCTTATCAACAAAACGTCTAAAAACTGTAAGCTGCTGTAGTAGTTACAGACTTACAGTAGTATTGAAATAGATTTGAAATAGCTTATCGATGAATATGGGAGGTTTATTGAAACACGAACTTCATTTTGTGTGTTATATATGACTGTATATTGAGAAAATGGATCTTTTGCTAGACTAATCTGTTTCCATATCTGCTGCAGCAGATGCAAATAGACCAAAATATATCCAACTAAAGTACCTCACTGATCGAATTCCATTTTGCTTCTATGAAAAGTCCACAATACTTTTGTCAAGAATTATTTGCAGAGTTTTGTAATTTGGCTATCGCTCAATTTGTAGAACTTTTGACTAAATCTTAATTTGTAGAACTTTTGACTATCTCCTTAAATTAGATGTGAATAACTAATTAATAAGCAACCTCATGCACCTTATTAGACAATAAATAATCAAGATCCAAATATATTTTAATATACTGATGAATAAGTGTCAAGAATACTTACTTCACAACTTAGAAGATATAAGTTGTATGTGAAAACCAAAGAACTGCCCTATTTACCAGCATGAGTATCAGTGACCATGTTCTTGACACCTTGTTATTCACTGTAAGAAACCAGAGGGACTACATTCTTTGGTTTGGTTTGAATCGGCTGGACTCACACCTTCATATCTGTAGTCAAACTAATTTATTTAACTTATTATTTACTGCATATATTGCTGCTAAATAAAGAAAACAGAAATGGTATGCAGGTACAATCGAGTCTCACCTTCCATGGTGTTGGATAGCTGTTGCAATACCACCACTGTTAACTTAAGGCAAGCTACCGTCGGTGTAAAACGCAACCTTCTGAATCAACTACAGTTCGATAAACATAAGGAACACACAGTGAACATTTATATACTTGAATGTAATGGGTCAATTTGGGTTGTATATTATAATTGAACAGGAAAAACATCAAGCATGTATACGATAAAGCCTATAGGTGTAAAGATTTTCATTACATCCGTGTGAAATTCCTTCTCGCCCTGTTTTGAATCAGTTGCAAGAACTTTAGCAGTGACAGTTTCACCAGTGCCCATATGAGCTTTGTAAAACAGAATCAAACGCCCCTTGGCCTATTGTGGATGTGAAATTACTTGTTCCTTTCTGTATCTCTCTGTTAGATCCAGAAACATAACGATTTAAGCGGTAAGAATATACAATTACGCATAAAAGAGAGTCCCGCCTAAATAGTTATGGAAAACTCTAGATATGATATACAGATACAAGACGATTGTTTCTACTTATTATCCGCATACACCTCTTGATCTAATATATTATATACTTACATGCATATCCCTTTATATGTGTGATACCACCAGGAGCTGCTGAACTGCTTAATGACAATGCCTTCTACTAATTTAGTGAAAATTACTAACAACGGGCAAGATTATGATTATAAAGAAGGATATTAGGGATTTTTTATGGCTATGTGATAAAGATGGAGATCGATATTAGGGTTCCATGTCATGAATGACTGATTATGCTCATGAAGAAGGAGATTAGGGTTTCTTCATGCCTGTGTGATGAAGATGGAGATTAGGGTTTAAAGGATTACACGCAGAATGGTTTTAGGGATTTTATTCTATAATTCCGAAAATTTTAAGAAAAATATATACTTTCTAAAATAAAAACAAAATCTGCCGGATATTGTTTCCAAAATAAATTAAATGTAACTCTAGCCAATCAGATAATGCCACGTAAGATATGAGGTGGCGCTATTTTATTATCCTATGTCAAACTTAGCCCCATATATATATTATAGATATATATATATATATATATATATATATATATATATATATATATATATATATATATATATATATATATATATATATATATATATATATATATATATATATATATATATATATATATATATATATATATATATATATATATATATGTATATGTATATGTATATATATATATATATATATATATATATATATATATATATATATATATAGAGTTGGGTTAATGTGGTGTAGTATGTTATAATTGTTAAAATAATTAGTAATATTAATCGTTGGATGAATACATGTGATATCAATAGATGAAAATTAATAGAATGATACTTTGGTAAATAATACAAACTAATGAGGGCATAGATGGTAATCAAACTAATTTCCATCTTACAAGTTCCTTGTTTACCGTCATTTTTTTTTGAACAAATGTTTACCGTCATTTAATACCACCTAGTTAATATCAATTTTTAGGTTTCAATAATTCATAAGTATGCATGCTATTTTTCTCGTACATTTTTAGTGCATTACTAGAATAAATATTTTATCAAAAAATCAATAATTTTTTAAAAAAGTGCTTAACGAGAATGATACACCAAACGATATGAGTATCATTTGTGTAAAATTATTATCTATCCAATAATTTCACATAGTTAATTTTATAAACAAATTAAAAAATAATAATAAATAAAATAAATATAGATTTGTACTGTTATGAAATGTTATTGTCGCCTTTACTTTGTTGTTTTTCAAATTAATTTTTATTATTTAAGGAAGTTCATGGATTAAGATTTATATTGTTCATTCATTTTGATCAACCATGTTATTTCATAAATTTACAACTGATACATAATATAATATGTAATCATTTTATATCGATACACAAATAAAAACTAATATAAAATTGCAATACACATTGGGTAAAGTGATACACTCATACACAATAACGTGTTCATTGACCAACTAGATTACACAATATGCCTCAAATATAAAGGAAAAAAGTAAGAAACAAAATTAAAAAATCCATCTTTCCAATGACGTAGCACTTCATTTACCAAAATATAAAAATGGCCAAAAATCAAGTTGCAGTACTTTACTTCAATGATGCAGTCGTACAATAAGCACAACATCCTCATAAACAAATTTAGTACAAGAACACATCAATGTACCAACAACAGATCAAGACCGAAGAGTAGCAAATTTCGGTACACCAGACATGTTGCGTATAAAAATATGGTACATTAAAAGATCAAAGCCAATTTGTAGCAGTTGCATGATACAAAGCAAAACATGCGTATAAAGAACAGATCGAAACACATGTTACACGAACCGAACCGTCGGCTGTTATATTTGCACCACTTTTCATCGATGGTTCAGAATTTCAAATCTTAAAGAAGCCAACACAAAGACCTAGCTATGATTCTGTCATTGTTTTTAGTATTGATAAGATGATACATACCAAGTTATCCATTGACACACCAAATTTCAATATCAATCCAACATTTTTACACAAATAAACAACTAGTACACTAGCCAAAAAACATGAGCAGAATAACTCGTACATGAGCATCATGATACCCGAGCATTGATTTCGATCACGGTTACGGTCTCACCTGCAATGGTAACCCAAAACCAAATCAGTTCGAGTCCATCTGATACACCCGGTGGGTGGCCGTTTGCGACCATGAAAGACGTGTTGGCGCTTTTCACGACGGCTTACTAAAGACTATTCATGAGAAGTCATATGTAGTTGTTTCAGGTGGTGATGGGCCATAGTATTAAGCTTTTTTGGCGGTTGGTTGGCCGGATTTTCTGGGAAGTTAGAGATGTGGTTTAAGGAAGAATGTGGTGGCTTGTTGGGGTTGTAAAAAATGACGAATTATGGGGTTTCGGAGATAAATAAGGGTTGGTGTGTTTCCAAAACTACCCTTAATGATTGACTTTTGTCATTAATTTAATTTTTTTATTTTTTAAATGAAACTGAAATAATCTTAAATCATTTAGAAGATCAAAAGGCTCAAAACACTTTTCATTTTAATAACTATAAGGCATGACACTACTTTAACCAAAATCTATATATATATATATATATATATATATATATATATATATATATATATATATATATATGTTAGCCTCAAAATATTGAGTCAAACAAGAATGCTCGGTCATATGTTTATTATGTATCGTATATTAGAACGTTGTAATAGGTAGTAGGTTAGTCGTGTATTACGGGCTTAACTTTAAGCTAAGGTTCATTCATAAGTAACCAAAGACCGGTGGTGAAAGTACGGTGGACAGAAGGTGGTGCGATGGTGAATCAACATAAATAAATAGGGTTATCAAATCAAACCGTTGAATCTTTGAATGAACAAGTCGGGGGAGGTGGTGGTTAGTGGTGGCGAAGGTGGGGAAGACGATGGACCAGGCGGGGAAGGTGGTGGTTCAGATGGAGAAGATGGCGGAGAAAATGGAGGAGACGATGGTGGTTGGTTACGGTGGAAATGAAACATTGATCCAAATGTGTGTGTGAAAAAACCCAGATTATATAAGTTTAATAAAATTGTTGAAAACGGCCCTTGAAGTTTTATAAATTACAAAAAGACACCATTTTTTTTAAAAAGGGGGGACACATGGCAGCATGTGGTTTCACCTCATTTATTTTATTTTAAAAATTGTTTTATTTTACCCTAACTCTCTCTCTCTCTCTCTCTCTCTATATATATATATATATATATATATATATATATATATATATATATATATATATATATATATATATATATATATATATATATATATATATATATATATATATATATATATATATATATATATATATATATATATATATATATATAGATTTACGTTCATGTAAGAACCAGTCTTAAAATAAAACAATGAGAACCAATTACAAATAAACAAGTGGCATTTTTCATTTAATGGCATGTAATATAAATTAAACCTTTAAAATAAAGCCAAAAGGGCATTTGAGTAATTTGCATTTCCACCAAGATAACCTCAGGTCTTCCTAGAATACCATTTGAAGATCAAAAAAGTTACTCGACCTAAAAATAAAATAAAACTTCAACGCTACAATCCAACGAAACATATGTTATAGAATCTGACGTGGCCTTTGTCACAGTTTGTTTTTTATGACGGAAGTGGCTAGTCATGTTATCCCTGTTTCGAGTAACTATCCAAAAATTATTCGTTTTAAATCTCGTTGAAATCTTTTAAAAAAACTTAATGTTGTTGACTTGGCTGGAATATTGCCGCTAGAAGGGGCATGTCTTACATTTCCAACAAGTTTCGAAATAAGTAATACAGTTTTAGCCAAGTTTTGATAATCTTGTTGCTAGATGTGAATGTAAATAATTTTCATTTACATTTAGTAACTTTTTTTGCATATCTTTGAATACGTGTCATTTGAATTTTTTTTATTATAGATATGTATCAGTCGAATTTTTTTGTATATCTTCAAACACGTGTCATTTGAATACGGTCGCGTGTTCGTTTTCAGTTGGTTGTGTACTTTTTAGTGTATGTATCATTTATTTTTTTTAGTTTTTTTACGATTTTTCAAAGTATATATCCAACGATTTTACATGTTGTATAAGATTTCCTTAACGGCTAACAATACTGTTATAATACATGCGACAATGGTTCCCTAATTCATCAAAAACGCTTTACAACGTTGTTAAAAAGGTGGTTCATTGGATTATACATCTAATGCTCCAATTCACAAAGGCAACCGCATACCTTTTAACTATATTAATTACATGGGCATAAGTAGTAGTAGTGTGTCCATTTTTTAAAATTCAAATTTGAAAATTATCCATTTTTTAATCACCCAAATGACCCTTTATACTACGTAGTTGATTTGAGCATGCATGTGTATCAGTATGGTTCTTATTACTTATTAGTATATCACCATTCACTATATACTACTAGTAGCTATATTTGTTATCTATGAGAATGGGCTTTGTATTAATTCAAATATATAGTGACACATATAGATATATTTGTTAAGTGTGGTCGATTTTTTTTATTGAGGGTCAGAACATATAGCTATATTTGCTAGTGATGAGAACCGGCTTTGTAGTGATTCAAATATATAGTGACACATATATATAGTGACACACTAAATTAATACATTTTGACATATATATTGTGACACATTATATATTTGAGACGTTTATAGTGACACAAATATGTTAGTGACACAATATTAGTAATAATACTATTTCTTTTACCATGCTTACCTTCGTAGCATACATAATGACATAATAAATTTCTTGACACACTCTTTTGTGACACATATGATCATTTGTTAGATCTATTGGTAAAAATGATTTTTTTAAGTCAAAATGAATAGACATAATGTGTATTAGACATGTACTGTGAAATTAAGTGTGTCAAAAAAACATAATCTGTTACTTAAAATGTATAATAAAAATTAGTGACACTAATATAAAAACATAATCTGTTACTTAAAATGTATAATAAAAATTAATGTCACTAATACGTAACGATTTGTATGTATCACTAAAGATATGTAAAAGTAGTAATATGTATCGCTAAAAATGTGTAAAAATATTTAACGTGTCCTATTGTCAAGAAATTACGTGGGTAAAAAAATGTGCTAAAAATGTATCACTGGTCCTTAAAGTGGATAAATACGACTACTAAAAAATCACACATTCAAGAATACTACGTAGTTGAGTTGGAAGTCAAATTAACGTAATTCGGATAATAAATACCTTTGGACATTAAGAGAATTTAACCAATGGCTAACTCAACCTTTTTATTATGCAAATTGCCACATTGTTACAAATTTATTACAATAATGCCATTATAAATTAATTATTTAAGTAAAATTAAATCTCATCCATAAGGATTGATCTAATGGTCAAAAATGGTTCCTATTGTTTTTATTTTAATACCGGTCACCACAATGACGCTCCTATATATATATATATATATATATATATATATATATATATATATATATATATATATATATATATATATATATATATATATATATATATATATATATATATATATATATATATATATATATATATATATATATACACACACACACACACACATATATATATATATATATATATACATATGTTAGCCTCAAAATATTGAGTCAAACAAGAATGCTCGGTCATATGTTTATTATGTATCGTATATTAGAACGTTGTAATAGGTAGTAGGTTAGTCGTGTATTACGGGCTTAACTTTAAGCTAAGGTTCATTCATATGTAACCAAAGACCAAAAGGAAATCCCGACCCATTATCATATAGCCCATCATGCCACATGTAGGCAAGGCTATATAAACCTCTCCTTGCATGTAAGGAGAGGTTGGTTGGTTATTCTATTTCTCTCAATCTAATATTTCACAAGTTCTCACACACTTCTCTCTCTTTTCTCTCTCTAGTTTCTCTCTCTATAATTCATCTCATATCTACCTTTCTTTCTTCTTTAATCGTATAGAATCACATAATATAAGGGACAAAAATTGGTATCAATCGCCATAGGGTAGTTTTTGTCATTCGTTGTTGCTATTATATTGGGTTCGTGTGATTTGCACCCATAATTCCGAATTCAAGTTTTTTCTTGTGTTTCTCGTGCTTTAAAGATTCCTCTATTCATCTCTACATCTTTAATACGTGTGGTAAGATTTTGGTTACATTCGTTTGGTTAGAATCACGAATTCCAAGGTAAAAATCCATTCTTTCTTGTTGCTTCCAAGTCTCGGATTGTTTTTGTGTTACGATCTGATTTTTGTGATTGCATAAACCCTGGGGGTTTCTACTTGCGATCCAAAGTCACGATCACATCCTACGATCACCACTACGATCACAACTGCGATCCCAAGTACGATCACGGTTACAATCAAGTGAGTACGATCCCAAAGTACGATCATAAGCCACGATCACGAGTACGATCGGTGAGTACGATCGGGGGAGTACGATAGGTGACTACGATCTGTGGATACGATAGATAAGTACGATTGGTGAGTACGATCGTTGGATAAAATAGGTGAGTACGATCGGTGGACACGATAGGGGAGTACGATCTGTGAGTACGATAGGAGTACGATCGGTGAGTACGACAAGAGTACGATCACTCGTTACGATCCAAGACTGCGATCAGACTACGATCATAGAGTACGATCAGACTGCGATCTAAGAGTGCGATGGGTGACATTGCGATGGACATCTAAATTTTGTTCGAGTATTTTTTAGACTTAGCCACTATCTAGACTAGTCTCAAGAGTTAAAATTTTTAGGTCAAATAAAATCAAATTTTTTCCATACTAGTTTTAGGCTATTTCTAGCTCGATTTCAAAATTTGGTGATTAAAAATATTTTAGGTCTACCGTTTTGTCAGACTGAGGAACTTATTGTTGGACTGAGAAAAAATCGCAATTTTCGGAATTTCAACAACAACACAATCACAACACAACTACTTTAGATCCATATTCAATTCATCACTTAAGACAATATTGAGATGGATTCTACTACAGAATATCGTGTGACGAACAACAACACCATGGTGGCGGGTAACAAAGAGAGACCACCAATGCTTGTGGCCGGTCGATATGCTCAATGGAAATCACGTTTTCTTCGCTATCTTGATACAAGACCTAATGGTGATGCATTGAGGCAATGTATTAACAATGGACCATATGTTTTCTCCGATATCACTGTTTCTCATACACCAGCCACAAACACTACTACAGAAATACCCGCAACCACAAGAAAAGAAACTTTATCTGATCTTACACAAGAGAAGCGTGCTTGGTATGATGCAGAAAAAGAAGCGATCTATATGATTCTAAGTGGAATTGGAGATGATATTTATTCCACGGTTGATGCATGTCCTATGGCACAAGAAATGTGGACGGCTATTGAACGCTTGCAACAAGGAGAATCACTCAACAAGGAAGATGTTAAAACAAAGTTGTTTTGGAATTTTGCTAAGTTTACTGCATTGGATGGAGAATCAATTGAATCTTATTATTCACGATTCTACAAGATGATGAACGATATGACAAGAAACAACTTGGAGGTCTCCACCATGCAAGTCAATGTACAATTTCTTCAGCAACTTCAACTAGAGTGGACACGTTTTGTTACTTTGGTGAAACAACAGAAGCAGTTAGACAAGGTAAACTATCACACTCTCTTTGATATCTTGAAACAATTTCAGCATGAGGCAAATGAAATTCGAGCTGAACGAGTTGCAAAGACGACTAATCCACTTGCTCTAGTCTCTACCACTCAAGATCATCGATCTCATACTCCAAAGTCATACTCCATTTAATCATCCTCACCACGATATTCCACATCATCCAAGTCTTCATCCTCCACAAGATCACGCGGCAAAGAACCAAGAGCACCATCACCACCATCTGAGTCATCATCTGAAGAGGATAGTGATGAAGATCAAGCTCAGAAGAATCAGGAAATGAAACAACAAAATTGCTTTCATTATGAAGACCTACAAGAAAATCTTCAAACCCACCAACAACAATCTTCGAACATCATCCAACACAAAGAACCAATATGTTGAGAACCCTTTAAGGTATGATACACGCCGACGTGATGAAAGTCCTTCTAGGTATGATCGACATAATCCAACACATGTTGAGGGTTCTGCAAGGTATGATCGACAAACTGCCAAGTATGATACTCAGAGGATTGCTGCTGCTACTGGGAATAGGGAAACTGTTGGAACGCAAGTGGTTCAACAAAGTGGGATTTAGTGTTATAATTGCCAAGGTTATGGGCATATGGCAAAGGAATGCAGAAAGCCGAAACGGGTTAGGGACTCTAGCTATCATAAAGAGAAGATGTTGTTATGCAAGAAGATGGAAGTAGGGGTCAAATTGTCAGTTGAGGAAGGAGCAATGCTTGATGATACTGATGATGAAGCCTCCGACCAAGAATTAGAAGCACATTACTCGTACATGGAAAAGGTTGACGAAGTTCTCAACGTCACTGAAGATGACAATGGCCCTATCTTTGACACTGAGCCACTCGATAAGGTACACACCACTGATGAATATAATGTGTTTGGTGATATTCATGAGCAAAAGAAACCAAGGTTCCCCTAGTTGATAGTGGCAAAACTCTATGTCAATTCCATATGATACTCTTATCACAATTCTAGATTGTGTCCACTGGTGAGTATGAGTTAGTTTTACTAAATCATGAGGCACTGTAGCATGCAAAGTTGATATACTATGCATGCTGCCAAGACATTTTTGGCCTAGAATTGGTTGTGGTCTGTTGGGAGACTTGGGAATCATTTTGTTATGGGATTTACCTGGGAGTAACAAGGAATTTTGTAAGGTAACTTGGTTGTTAAGAGTTTTGGTTAGCAAGGGACACTAGAGGACTGTTATGTCTATCTTGCTTAAGCAAGTGTGCATAACTGGACAGTGCTTGCCGCCCTATAATAATTATCAGCTTTTGGTTATCTTCTCTAGGATAAATTACTTGTTAAGGTCATTTTTCTTTTTTTTTCTTTTTTTTTAAAACATTTTTTTTTGGACGCTGACAAGAATTTTCCAAGCGTTGTTGTGACCAAATTGGACGCTGACATGGCTATAGGCAAACGTTGACAAGATTATAGCCGTTGGGCGTTGATAGGTTATTTTTGACCGTTGACACTCAATGGGGCCTACCCAGTTGTTACTTTTTGACATATTTTTAGGCCGTAATTTTGGGAGTTGTTACTTTTCATTTAATGCATGAGATAACTTATAACTTTTTCAATATTTTCATGATTGATTTTTGAAAATACTTGCTTATTTTTGGGCCTATCACATGCATTTTCTTCTCCTATAAATTTGGCTCCTATTTTTAAACAGGGTATCTATAATTCTTATCAACTAACAATTTTCTCTTATCAACTTCATCTTCTTCACTTAAATTTAACAGCTTTCATCAATGGCACCAAAGTTTAAACCATCATAATTAGAATTGGGGTTCAGATCTCAACACAACATGATTGCTTATCTTGAAGCTGATGATGCTCTGTTTCCCCAATACACACAAATGGTGGCGTATTTGAACGCATCCCCATTAAGGTATGCTCTTTCTCATGCACCACTCATTCCAGTCACACATATTAAGCAGTTTTGGAACACTGTCAGTTCCTCAACAATTAATAGAGTGACTACATTGACTTCTATTGTTCATGGGAGACCTTGGGTGGTTACTGAGGTTTTGGTACGCCAAGCCTTGCATCTTGATGATGCTGATGGTATAGCCACCCTTCCCATTAATGAAATAGAACAAGGGCTTAGGGCTTTGGGATATCCTTTTCCTGATGAAGGTACTCTAAACAAGTATCATAAGCAGGAATTTCCCCTAGCCTGGAAGTACCTATACATGTCCTCCTTCAATGTTTGAGTCCCAAATGTACTGCACACAATGAGATCAATAGATCCATTGCTAGTGCTATTGTGTGCATTGCAATAGGGCAAAAATTTAATTATTCTAAAATGATTTTTGAGGGCATGTGTAAAAACAAGGGGAATAAAATGACTTTAGCTTATCCCCGTTTTCTATAAATGGTTTTTGATGTCCAAGGTTATTGCACAAGGGATCATAATGATTTTTATAAGATCCATGAGCAAAAGAAAGCTATTTTTATGAAGATGAATTCACCACCCCATCGTGACCTACCTTTGACCCAACCTATGCTTGTTGTTATTGCAGCAGCACAACCCCAACCAGACCCCCAACCACATATTGACCCTCAACCATAACTTGAACCAATCCTTGAACCTTTACCTTCCCCTGAACATATGCAAATTGACTCAGAATCCTTCAACGCTGACACCCTAAATATTGGCGTTGATGTGCCTATTTCCAACGCTGACACACAACCTTCACAAACCCAAACACCCCTTAACCAACCTACATCCACCCATTCTTCCACACCATCTTCCACACCCCCTGAATATAGGTTGATAAAACGCCAAAGGACTACTGGAGTGTTCTCCTCTGGTGGTCCTAGCCATGTAGCAGAGAGAACCACCACCACAAGTGTGGCTGGTGACCTGGATGAGGCTGGGACTATTGGTTCTGGCTTAGAAGCTAGCCAAGGCAGTCCCACCATCATTAAGTCCTCATCCTTGCCCAATGAATCTGACTTGGGAGATCAAATCCCCAATTTCAGAAGAGGGCAGACTGGAACCAATGACTCTTATGGAATTGACGGTAGTCTGCATAAGCTTGCAAAAGCAAAATGCAGACTTAGTACAAGTTGTCAGCTCCCAAGGCCTTGAACTCAAGCAATTGAGGGAGAGGATTGTTGTTTTGGAAAGTGATCGTGCTAGGAGGGGTATGGAGGAATCTTCCAAAGGGGAGGAAGATCCAATAAATCTGAGTGATAAGGGCAGCCATGATGGTCAATCATTAGATGTTGCTGAGGCCTTTACAACTTTGAAGAAACAAACAGAACAATTTAGGCGTTGACAAGAACAAATCCAGCGTTGTTGGCTCAAGAGTTGTCGTGTGCAATCCAAGCATTGTCACATGCAATTCAAGCATTGACAAAACGTAGACAAAGAAGCTTATGGAAGCTTCTATTTAGATAAACATGCAAGATATATTCTGCATAAGTTTATTTAAATAGAAGATTTACTTGTTTATTCATTCTTATCTCTTGTAAAACCCTAGTCCTTACACTATAAAAGGAACCAAGGGTTATTAGGTTTTTCATATAATTCATTCACAATGTAAACCTAAACGTGTGTGTGCACTAGACGTGGGATTCAATGTATACACGTCTAGTGGATGTTTGTTATTAATATAATGAACATCCCATTTGTTTTAATTCATGTTATTCGTGCCTAAACACCTTGTTAATGTGTTATGTTCTTATTCTGCTTTGATTATTTAATCATATGAACATGATGCATTCCTAGTTGCTTCAAAGATCCGGAAACCAAGGTTTCCCCAATTGGTATCAGAGCCTTGTGGCTCGTGATGCTAGGACCAACAAGGTGTTCGTGTATGGTGAAGAAAAGAAAAATCCGTCTAGGGTTTTTCTGGATGTTTTTGTGTGCGCAGTAGTATTCAGAAGGTCATAACTTTCGATTGAACCGTTGGATCGTCACGAAATTTTATATGTGTGTTCCTTATATATATATCTAAACATCCACCGGAGGGATTGTCCTGTTTTATCCCCAATCAAAAGTTATTAAGCGTCGAAGTTGGCTGTAGAGGGGATTTTCAGTTTTTCTGCTTTCACATAAAATCATGATTAGGGTTTTTCTTTAAACCCTAAATTGATATACAAAGCAGAAGTTTATAAGGGTTGTGGCTGTTATAATACAAGAATCGAGCTAGGTTGGTTTTACAAACCCTAAGTTAGGGTTTCGATGTAAAAAAAATTTGTTAAACCCTAGATCGATTGGAGATTGTTGCTGCTTAAAGATTCTATGCTGTTAGCTTTGGGGAATTGATTCATCATGAATCAATGATGATCCCTAGCATCATATCATGGTTCGATTAATAATCACAGCAGATCATGCTTAAGCATGATGCTATGTGTTCATGGATACAGCAGCAGGTGATATCAAGGAAACAGTTCATGTTCCAAAGACGAGTGAAGCTTTGATTTAATTTTTGATTTTAGGGTTTGATGAAAATGTTGATCCCAAACTTAGATCGATTAAGCTTTGTGTATACGAGATTAGATCAAGTACTACACGTAGAGAAACCTTTGCTTATGAGTAAAGTAACAAAGTGTTATGCGGAATTAACACTTGATCTAAAACACAATGATGTTAAACAAACTTTCACTTGTATTAGAATAATCGTGTTGATTACAATGAAAGGTTTAACTTGCGAATACTATGAAAAACTGATATATATTAACATTAACCTAAAAGATCTTCTTTTATAGAACAAGAAGTCTTGTACAATAAGCTACGAATCAACTATTCTAGGTAAAGATAAATATAGAAAATACATTGTCGTCTCTATCCTTACTAGAAGTAATCTAGAATATAATAAACGTGTAGCTCACATCTTCCATCAGTGCTTGTCTTCAATCTGTCAACGCTTGACTTTAACTTGTCAACGCTTATGCTGTCAGCGCTCACTTCGCTCTTGTCAACGCTTAAGTTGTTCTTGTCAGCGTTCAAGTGTTCTGGCCTAAATTTATTCCCAACAATCCTCCCCTAAACTTGATATCCACTCTTATGATCAAGTTTCTGAATAAACATTAAGAACTTGGAGGAGTCTGACAAACCTTATCATATTGGTAATAAATAAATCTGATCAAATTCTTTGCCACGTCACTTGTATAGTCTATCTCCAACTGGGTGTCCTTCATCTTCTCCAAAACAGCCTTGGATATGAAATACTGAGCATCTACAAGTAAATACTCAACAAACTTTGTAGAACTCAAATGGTATACACCTGCAGCTGAATATAACCTCCATTGAAGACCACTGAGGTCATCTTAAAGATCCTTCCATATTTCAGGATCTTCTTCTTTTGTCCCACACATTCTTTTGAATGTGGTCCAAAGTTTTATTCCATTGGCTGAAGTTGGTGCTTCAGCCTCATACTTGGTCTCTAGCAACCTCCAAAGGTCTACCAAGTCTTCTCTGTCACAACTTGCAAATAAAGATATGAGAGTGGTAAAAGTGTGTACCTCCTTGCCAAATCTTCCAATTTTCCAGAATCCACATTCATCTTCCTCATAACTCACAATTGGATTCCTGGAATCTAGTGGTAACACATGCACCATATCTGAAGCTTCTAATGGGGAGAGCTTAAGGCTCTTTCTAATGATTGCTTCACTTGGATATAGTTGAGACATATCTTTTGGAAACTCAAGAATAAATCCCTTCTTTACTGGTCTAGGAACTATCATAGCTTTCTTGATTGCCATCTCTTCTGCAAGTTGCTCCTTTCTTTCATCTGAAAGAAGTCTGAAAGTGTTCTCTTCCTGCACTTTCACCCAAATAGGATAAGCCCTATGTTCCAACTCATCAAATGTCAAAGCCTTCAGCTTCTGATGTGTCCATCCAACTCCATGACATTTGAGCAACATAAAATAGAGCTTCCTTCTATCCCTTTTCAATTCAGAGAGAATGTTGCTTGCCTTGTACTTCAGCATCACCTTACAATCCTGCTGAACTCTAAGACGAATTTCCAAACCCCATATTTGATCTGAAATGGTCAAGTCTGGATTATCCATACAGCTTTCTTCCCAAGAATTGTACATCTGAACTACCTCTGGCATATCAAAATCAATTTGCAACTTCAAATCTCTCAGCCTTTCCCTAGCAAGCTCATCACCATACTCAAGTCTTTCTGGTTCAACAATCATCACACTTGAATCTGAGCTAGCTCCATCACTTTCTTCTTCAGAAGTCACAACAAATGGTGACTTTTCCTTCTCACCTTGTTCCATCATTTGCTCAGCCAATCTTCTATCAAATTCAACCTGAGCTGCATTCTTTGGAACATTTTCTTCTACCAACTTACCCTTACCCTTATCTGTTGGTTCAATTGTTGGTAGGGTAGATGATAATACCTGAGTAGGAACATCTTTGATGATAGATGATGACTGGAATACATCACCTCCATATGCAGATCTGTCAACGCCCAAATTTCCTCTATCAGCGCCCAAAATACTTCTGTCAGCGTCCAAACTTGTCTTGTCAACGCTCAAATATTTTCCCTCAGCGCCTTGTGTAACCTCCCTCAACATATCTGTAAATGATAAATTTAAATTTGTTGGAGAGATTAAGGACGTATCAAAACCTTTTTGTTCCTTCAATGTAGTAAGAGCTTCAGCAATATCCAATGATTGACCATCTTGACTGCTCTTATCACTCAGATTTCTTTGATCTTCCTCCCCTTTAGAAGACTCCTCCATACCTCCCCTTGAGTGAGCACTCTCCAAAACAACAATCCTCTCCCTCAATTCTTTGAGTTCAAGGCCCTGGTTACTGACAATGTGTACCAAGTCTGCATTTTGCTTTTGCAAGCTAATGCAGACAGCCGTCAATTCTAAAAGCGTCATTGGTTCCAGTCTGCCCTCTTCCAAAATGGGAATTTGACCTCCCAAGTTAGGTTCATTGGGCAAGGATGAGGACTTAATTATGGTGGGACTGTCTTGGCCAGCTTCTAAGCCAGAACCAATAGTCTCAGCCTCATCCAGGTCACCAGCCACACTTGTGGTGGTGGTTCTCTCTGCTACATGGCTAGGACCACCAGAGGAGAACACTCCAGCAGTCCTTTGGCGTTTAATCAACCTATATTCTGGTGGTGTGGAAGATGGTGTAGAAGAAGTTGTAGATGTAGGTTGGTTAAGGGGTGTTTGGGATTGTGATGGTTGGGTGTCAGCGGTTGAAATAGGCATATCAACGCCCACATTAGATGTGTCAGCGTCGAAGGGATTTTGGTCTATTTGCATTTGGTCAGGTGAGGGTAAAGGTTCAGGGATAGGTTCAAGTTGTGGTTGAGGGTCAATATGAGGTTGAGGGTCTGGTTGGGGCTGTGCTGCTGCAATAACAGCAAGCATGGCTTGGGTTAATGGTAGGTCTCTATGAGGTGGTGAATTCATCTTGGTAAAAATAGCCTTCTTTTGTTCAGGGATCTTATAAAAGTCATTGTGATCCCTTGAACAATATCTTTGAGCATCAAAAACCATTTGCAGAAAACGGGGATAAGCTAAAGTCATTTTTGTCCCCTTGTTTTTACACATTCCTTCAAAAATCATTTTAGACCAGTTATAATTTTGCCCTGTTGCAATACACACAATAGCAGTTGCAATGGATCTATTGATCTCATTGTGTGCAGTACATTTGGGACTCAAACATTGAAGGAGAATGTGAATTAGGTACTTCCAGGCTGGGGGAAATTCCTGCTTATGGTACTTATTAAGAGTACCTTCATCAGGAATAGGGTTTCCCAAAGCCCTAAGCCCTTGTTCTATTTCAGATACGGGAAGCATGGTTATACCATCAGCATCATTAAGATGCAAGGCCTGGCGTACCAAGGCCTCAGTAACCACCCAAGGTCTCCCATGTACAATAGAATTCAATGTTGTCACTCCATTAACTGTTGAGGAACTGACAGTGTTCCAAAACTGTTTAATGTGTGTGACTAGAATAAGTGGGGCATGAGAAAGAGCATACCTTAATGGGGATGCATTCAAATACTCCACCATCTGAGTGTATTGAGGGAACAAAGTATTATCAGCAACAAGATAAGCAATCATGTTGTGTTGAGACTTGAACCCCAAATCCAATTCTGCTGAGTTAAATCTTGGTGCCATTGATGAAAGCTGTTAATTTGATGTATAAAAGATGAAGGTTGATAAGAGAAAAGTGTTAGACAAGAATTATAGATACCCTGTTTTAAAAATAGGAGCCAAATTTATAGGAGTGGATGAATGCACGTGATTGGCCCAAAAATAGGCAAAGATTTTCAAAAATCAATCATGAAAATATTGAAAAAGTTTATAAGTTATCTCATGCATTTAATGAAAGTAACAACTCCTAAAATTACGGCTTGAAAATATGTCAAAAAGTTACAACTGGGTAGGTCCCATTGATTGTCAACGGTCAAATATAACCCATCAACGCCCAACGGCTATAATCTTGTCAACGTTCGCCTAAAGCCATGTCAGCGTCCATTTTGGTCACAACAACGCTTGGAAAAATCTTGTCAGCGTCCAAAAATAAAATTGTTTTAAAAAGTGAAAAATGACCTTAACAAGTAATTTATCCTAGAGAAGATAACCAAAAGCTGATAATTATCATAGGGCGGCAAGCACTGCCCAGTTATGCACACTTGCATAAGCAAGATAGACATAACAGTCCTCTAGTGTCCCTTGCTAACCAAAATTCTTAACAACCAAGTTACCTCATAAAATCCTTGTTACTCCCAGGTAAAACCCATATCAAAAGAATTCCCAAGCCACCCAACAGACCACAACCAATTCTAGGTCAAAAATGTCTTGGCAGCATGCAAAGTTGATATACTATGCATGCTACAGTGCCTCATGGTTTAGTAAAACTAACCCATACTCACCTGTGGACACAATCTAGAATTGTGATGAGAGTATTCTAAGAATACCCAAGAGTCCTAAAGGTTCCTTAAACCTCCCCTCAAACTATGATACATGAGTTCTCAAAATATATATATGAACAATAAAAATTTATGTCAAGATAGGAATATAAATATTCCAACCATCATCCATAAACAAAAAATGTCCAGATAGCTCTTCAAAGATCCATAAGCAACTCTGTATCCAATGGCATAAAGCTACCATCACCTGCACATTTAGATGAAAACCACAAAACTAACATTTGTTGCTGACAGCGTCCCGACAACACTTAACAGCGTTGAAGGAACTCTTGTCAGCATTAAACAATAATATCTCCAACAACGGCAAAATAACACTTGACAGCGTTGCATTTACCTTTGTCAGTGTTAGAAAAATAATGTGGAAAATCTAAATCATCACAAAGACCAATAACAATGCATTATCCTGTACATACTTTTACAAAAAGGTTCCAAAACACATATTAAGTGAGATTAACCATTCCAATATTTGTTACCAAATATTGAAATCTTCCAGCATCAAAAGGTTTAGTTAATAAATCAGCTACATTATCTTCAGTGTCTACCCTATCTGGTTGTATTAAACCTTTCTTAAAGCAATCTCTTATAAAATGATGTCTAATTTCTATGTGTTTGGTTTTAGAATGATGTACAGGATTCTTAATAATGCATAAAGTACTGTTATTGTCTACAAAAATCTTGGTATGCATAAAATTATACCCATAATCCAACAGCTGGTTCTGAATCCATAAGACTTGTCCACAACAAGCAGCTGCAGCCACATATTCTGCTTCAGTTGTAGAGTTTGCCACCACTGTTTGTTTCTTGCATTGCCAAGATATTAATCTGCTCCCAAGAAATTGGCATCCACCAGTTGTGGATTTCCTATCAAACTTGTCACCACCATAGTCACTGTCTGAATATGCAATAAGGTCCAAGGGAGAATCTTTTGGGTACCACAATCCAAGATCTGGGTAACATCTTAGGTACCTAAAAATTCTCTTCACAGCAAAGAGGTGACATTCTTTGGGAGTCACTTGATGGCGTGCACATGCACACACAGCAAACATGATGTCAGGTCTTGAGGCTGTAAGATACATCAATGATCCAATCATTGATCTATAGTGCCTAACATCCACATCCTTTCCAGCTCCAATTTTTCCCCAAGGGTGTTGTCTATCCATAGGAGTGGAAGCCTCCTTCTCATGTGGAGAAAAACCATATTTCTTCAAGATTTCAGCTACATACTTGTCTTGGGAGATGAAGATACCATCTTCTTTCTACTGAACTTGTAGACCTAGAAAGAAGTTCATCTCACCCATTGCACTCATCTTGAATTTATCTGTCATGAGCTTGGAAAAGTCCTCACTCATTTTTGGATCAGTGGACCCAAAAATGATATCATCAACATAGACCTGCACAAGCAACACATGTTTTCCTTTCTTCTTTGTAAACAAGGTCTGATCTATGGTGCCCCTCTTGAAACCATTTTCCACCAAGTAGGTGGACAATGTACCATACCATGCTCTTGGGGCTTGATGAAGTCCATACATTGCTTTCTTCACTCTATAAACCTTGTCTGGATTTTCAGGATCTTCAAAACCAGGAGGTTGCATGACATATACTTCCTCAACAATTGTCCCATAGAGGAAAGCACTCTTCACATCCATTTGGTAAACAGTAAAATTCATACAAGAGGCATAAGCTAGAAAAATTCTTATAGCTTCAATTCTTGCAACTGGTGCAAAAACTTCTTCATAATCAATTCCTTCCTCTTGTGTATATCCCTGGGCTACCAAACGTGCCTTGTTTCTGACCACAATGCCTCTTTCATCTTTCTTGTTCCTTAGAACCCATCTTGTCCCAATTGGTCTCACATATCTAGGACAATCAACCAGCTCCCAAACATCCTGTATAGCAAATTGGTGAAGCTCATCCTGCATAGCTTCCACCCAACTTGGTTCCTTGAGAGCATCAAAAATTTTCTTGGGTTCTTCCTGTGACAGAAAACAGGCAAACAAACATGCTTGTACAAGAGGGGTATCAACCTTCTTGTGTATATTGGCAATAAATCCACCAAGACCTTGATGGGATCTTCTTGTCTGAACTGGAGCCATAACATCACCAATGATTTGAGATGTGGGGTGATCCTTTGCTGTGGAAGTGAGAACTCCTCCTTCAAAAAGTCTGGTGTCCTCAATTTCACGCTCCAAGTTGCCAATATCTTCTTCAGATTCTTCTTGATCAACAGAAATCTCTTCATGGATATTGGAAGGTCCACCCTGTTCAAAATGGGAAGAGAAAAGCTGTGTAAAGGTGTCTCCAAAGTCTGATCCTTGTTTGTCAGCGTTTGGGCTAACAACGCTTGAACTGGTGTTGTCAGCGTTGGAACCATCAGCGTCTGAATTGGTCGTGTCAGCGCTTGATTTCCCTTTGTCAGCGCCTGAAGAATCATGCATGTTTGTATTTGGTGGTATTTGAACACCACCATTATCTTTCCTTGCAGCAGTAGCAGCAGCATAATACTCATCTGTCCATATAGGAAGTGTAACAAATTCTTGTGTGGGAGATGATTTAACTGCTGGTGGTCCATCCTCCTTAGCAACCTGTATACCTGAAACATTACCAATTCTCTTTTCCAAAACACTTGAAGTGACCTTCACAATGTCTGGATCAGTAACAGGCATATAATTTAAAGCTCTAGATAAAGGTTCTAAGTCAAACAACCAATTTGGACCACTTTCAGGATCACTAGGTTTACTTTCTAAAAACCTAACATGTACTTTTTCAAGTATACGTTTTTCCTTTTTAATGTAAACCCTATATCCTTTACTCTGCACAGAATAACCCATGAAGTAGCCTTCATCACCTTTTGAATCAAATTTACCTAGGGCCTCACTAGTTTCTAGAACAACTACATGACATCCAAATGGCTTCAGAAAACCAATATTTGGCTTCCTTCCCCAAAGTAATTCATAAGGTGTCTTATTATGTATCTTGTTGACCAATGCCCTATTCTGAACATAACAAGCTGTGTTAACAGCTTCAGCCAAAAGGCTATAGGAAAGTGGGCATCAGCCAACATGGTTCTGGCTGCTTCAATAAGGGTCCTATTCTTCCTTTCAGCAACCCCATTTTGCTATGGGGTTCTAGCTATGCTAAACTGCCTAGTAATCCCTTTCTTGGCACAAAAATCATCCAACAACTGATTTCTAAACTCACCCCCATTGTCACTTCTAATAATTTTGACCTCATTACCATTCTTCTTTTCAATCTGGGTAATGAAATTAATCAGACTTAGGGCAGTTTCACTTTTCTTGGCTAAAAAGAAAGTCCATGTAAACCTGGAGTAATCATCAGTAATAACAAAACAATATGATTTACCCTTCAAACTTTCTATATTAGTTGGACCAAAGAGGTCCATATGCAATAAGTGAAGTGGTTTAGAACTAAAGTGCACCTGTTTAGACCTGAATGAGACCTTGTGCTGCTTGCCCTTAAGACATGCAACACAAGAGTGGTCATTGTGGAAAGCCTTTTCAGGCAAACCATCAACTAAACCAAGTCTCACAAGCCTATTAATATTCTTAAAGTTTATGTGCCCTAATCTCCTGTGCCAAAGATTACTTTCATCTACTGAGGCTTTAGCATACAGACATGACATCTTATTATTTACCTTAATTCCATTAAGATTCACATTATATATGTCTTTATGCCTTGGTGTTCTAAAATCTATGTATTTCTCCTCAGGGAGCTTATAATCTTTGCTTAACACCAAGCACTCAGTATTTGTGAAAAGAACCTTATTTTTGTTATCACACACTTGTGATACACTAAACAAATTATAATCCAGATCTTTCACCAAGAAGACATTCTCAAACCGTAGATTGTTGGTGACAAGGGTTCCTTTTCCAGTAATGGTGCCGTAGCCCCCTCCAAAATATACCTTATCACCATCTTGAATAGGAGAGAAATTGGTCAGATAGTCTTCCTTTCCTGTCATGTGCCTTGAGCATCCACTATCCCAGTATCCATAATCATTGATCTTCTTCTGAATGCCCTGCACATAAAGAAAACACATTAGTTTTCTTTGGGAACCCAAGCCTTAGAAGACTTGGATTCATTTGGTTGTTCAACAAGAACAGACTTGGTTCTCATAACAACCCCATTTTCATCCCTGTTTGAATGAAATTCCCAGTTAACCCCAATTGGTGTTGACAATGCCTTAGAAATATAATGAAACCTGTTGCATGTCATAGAAATACCAGTAGAATTAGGGTTTTGGTCTTGTTTTGGTCTCCATGTTAAGCTAGTAGAAGCTTTAGACCTATTTCCCTGTGGTTGCAAATACCTAGGTTTAGCAGTGTGTCTGTCAGCGCTGAAATTTCTCTTGTCAGCGCCCCGATTGCTCTTATCAGTGTTGAACCTAGGGTTTGCTACAGGAACCCATTGCCTATTTGACCAAGTATTTGACTTTTGAAAAGGTCTTAGGCCTTGTGTGTTAGACCCTCTAGAAAAGAATGGGGCTGGTCTAACAACTTGTGAACTTTTGTTCACAAAGGTATTGGGTCTGACAGTGTTTGACCTATGTTGACTTTTGTCAGCGCTGAAATGGTTCCTATCAGCGTTGACATTGGAAGCGTTGACACATTTGTAGGCCAAATGTGAAAAGCTCCCACATGTGTAACAAGCTTTTCTAGACATAGTCTTAGGTCTAGAAGCAAAGAAGCCTGTTCCATGATTACTAACTTGGCTTTTTGGAGACCTAGTATTCCTATACATCTCTGCATACTTAACACTAGGTTTTCTAACAGCTTGTGGGCCAAGGTCAACAGCTTTGCCAGTGGTAGGGTGTGTGATCTTAATAGGTTTAGGATCATCAATTGGTTTTGTGATTGGTGTGGGCTCATTTGGACTTTCACACAACAACCCTCCCTTAACAAACAAAGTGTGGTTAGCTTTCTTCCACTCTTCTAGGTCAGTCAGCTTTTGCTGATATTCTTCAACTGGGGAAGTCACTCTAGGTGGAGGAATAAACTCCTCCTCTTGGCATTCTGGCAAGCCAGTCCAAGATAAGTCCTTTGATTGGACACCATAGAAATCCCCAGCTGGTGGTGGAACAACAGTATAATTATTCATCCCAATCCCACTCATATCCTTAGTGTCTCTTTGTTTACTAACACATTCTCCTAGGGATTGTGTGGCCTTATCAAATCTCTGGATTTTAAGACTCACATTATCTTTATTTTTGTTAGCCTCCTCTAACTGAGCTATCAAATCAAGATTAACCCTATTTACTATATCTTGAACATCCTTACTCTGATGTAACTCATGTTTTAAGATATTTATTTGATCCTTTAAATCAAACTCCATTTTCTTATACTCAGATACTGTCTTTTCTGTTTGGGTAAGAGCAACTTGATAGTTAGATACTTTGCATCTTTCAGTACTTGCCTCATCTAATAATTTAACTATCTCTTGTTTTAATTTTTCAGTATTTAAACGACAACCCTTAGAACAGAAAGCATCATCATATACCTCATTATCTGATGAAGAGGAGGAGTGTGCCATGAGAGCATATTCAACATGCTCTTCTTTAACTTCAACAACCAAAGCTCTGTCCTCTTCTTCATTCTTAGCCATCCAGCTCCAATCCCATTCTCCAACACCATCAATTTGTTGAACAGCAACCATAGCCTTGGGATCTGGGCTCTTAATCATTTGGCTAGAAGGCTTCCCAGCATCAGATCTCCTTGGAGATCTACATTCCCTCATAAAGTGCCCCATCCTATGACAGCTGTAGCACTCCACCTTGGATTTATCAAATCCAGCAACATCCTTAGCATTAAAGGTCATCTTCTTCTTGAACCTTTTATTGAACCTGTTTGCTCTTAAACTTACAAGAGCCATAGTCCACTTGATGTCCATCTCTTCCAATTGTTCATCACTTATCTGCTCAAGATCTTCATATGTAATCCTTGAATCACTGGGCAAAGAAGCAATGAATGCACACACAGTATCAAGATCAAAACCAGCAGGTTTAATTCTATCAGCGCCATGATTGTGTGTGTCAGCGCTTGAGTACAAAGCGTTGACAGGATATGATCCAGCGCTGACAGATTGACATCCAGCGCTGACACCTTGAGATCCAGTTGCTGAATGTCCATAGAAGTTCATGGAATCAAATTGGCCTTCACTTTGTGAAAAGAAGGCCATGTTGCTGCTGGAAGATTTGTTATCACTTTCCAATTGCCATTCATTCTCCAATAGTCTTAACTTGTTGAAGATGTCATCAAACCTGGAAGTCTTGTGGGTATTATTGACAAGAATGGATCTTGTCTCAATCTTCCATACATCACCAAGGCTTTTGAGAAAAGTAGCATTCAATTCAGGATCATCAATCTGTTTTCCCATGAAGGAAAGTTGACTTGTGATGTCAAGAAGTCTACTTCTCACACTGCTGAGATTCTCATTAGGTTGAGCTTTAAAGACAGCATACTCATGCAATAGTTGCTTCTTCTTTTCTTCTTTTATGTCAGCATTGCCACCATGTGCTACTTCAAGAGCTTCCCAAAGCTCTTTTGCAGACTCAAATCGTTTGTACTTGTGCTGATTCTCATGACCTAGGGCATGTTTCAAGATATTCAAGATTTTCATGTCCACCCTCTTCTTGGCTATATCTTCAACAGCAACAGCTCTCCCATCTTCAGGCTTTTCCACCTTATCAGATTCAGGACAATTAGGAACAGCTGTCCTTGTGGCAATAGCAGCAGTAATCTTTGATGCTTTATCGAATGTGTTCCCATATTCGATAATTTCCCAAAGAGTGTAGTCATGAATAGCTATGTATTGCTCAAAATTGGACTTCCAAAGCTCAAAGTTCCTGGCATCAAACATGGGAATTTTGATACTAGGGTTTGAGAAGTTGTTTTGAAGCAAAGCAGGAGGTTGATTTGTGCCAGACATGATGTTTTTAGGGTTTTGAGAATTTTAGGGTTTTTAGGGTTTGGTGTTTTAGGGTTCTTGCGTTACTTAAAGATCAAAAGTTTCTCAACAAGCTCTGATACCACTTGTTGATCCCAAACTTAGATCGATTAAGCTTTGTGTATACGAGATTAGATCAAGTACTACACGTAGAGAAACCTTTGCTTATGAGTAAAGTAACAAAGTGTTATGCGGAATTAACACTTGATCTAAAACACAATGATGTTAAACAAACTTTCACTTGTATTAGAATAATCGTGTTGATTACAATGAAAGGTTTAACTTGCGAATACTATGAAAAACTGATATATATTAACATTAACCTAAAAGATCTTCTTTTATAGAACAAGAAGTCTTGTACAATAAGCTACTAATCAACTATTCTAGGTAAAGATAAATATAGAAAATACATTGTCGTCTCTATCCTTACTAGAAGTAATCTAGAATATAATAAACGTGTAGCTCACATCTTCCATCAGTGCTTGTCTTCAATCTGTCAACGCTTGACTTTAACTTGTCAACGCTTATGCTGTCAGCGCTCACTTTGCTCTTGTCAACGCTTAAGTTGTTCTTGTCAGCGTTCAAGTGTTCTGGCCTAAATTTATTCCCAACAGAAAACCCTAGATCCATGATGCAAAGATGTGAATGATGACAGCAGGTCATCACATGATTCTTTTTGCTTTACTGTATTGAAGATTGCTCGTCCTTGAGAGAAATTTATGGAGCATACTGTGAGAATTAAAAGCAGCGAAGGAAAGAAGATTATCATTGAAGGAAAGTTTTTGGACGTTATTTTCCTATTTTGTGGGATATGGTCGTATGTGAGGTAAAGTGAGAGCAGCTGACGTGTGTTTTTAGAGAAATGTTCAAAGAAGCTCATGTGATATCTCCAAGTTCAAAGGATAATTTCTACAACAGACGTGTAAAGTGACTGATTTCTAGGGATATATTTTTAGTTAATTATATGCATCCCTGATCTTTAGGGTTTGTGTATATTTAAATAGGATATATCTCCTACAAATTTGCACAAATTATGTTACAGACGTGAGATATGGTTCACAAATACAGAAGATTGTGATGTATTCACACGCATAGTACAATATTAGTTGTATTCCTACTTTGTAGGGATATAATTAATTTAATATTCAAAGATATGTGCATTGAAGGTCATGTAATTTGCTGCAAGGAAAAAGGAAATATCACGCATGAAGTATCTGTTGGTGATGTCAGCAACTGAAACATGACGCTGACAAAGATGGTATTGACGCTGACAGGGTTGAATTAGACGCTGACAAGGTTTGCATAGATGCTGACAGAATAAGTCAACGCTGACAGCGTTGACAGTGTTGTCCGATATATGATTATTCAAGCTCTGATAGGTATTTTCCGATATCGGACAATACATCTGACCAAGATATTGGATACAGAAGGATATTGGATAACAAAAGGATAGCTGCTGTTTGAGAAAATTGGTACGTTTTTAGCACACAAAAAGGAGGATTATACACACGAAGGTACATGGAATCTCCGTTATAATATAGAATATCATGTTGATATTTATGGCTCGGATATTTTGAAAGGGATTAATGATTTTTAAGTAAGTTAGCAACAATTCATGAAGAATTTTATTGGATTATGTAATCGGGATAGCCTTGTGAGAGAGTTATTCGTTGACAGCTTTTACATATGAAGATATTGACTTGTCATGAAGAGGTGTTAGCTTAAGGGGAAGAATTCTTATGGTAAGTTTGATGATTGAAGAAGATTTTCGCGAGTTTGTGTTCTATCATATCTTTAAGTCATGCACTCCCAGTCATAGACTTTAAAGATAACTTGTTCGTGCTTTACATGGTTGGTGATGAAGACTTGTCATAACACTTGAAGGAGTTACATTATCGTGCTCAGTGTCTCACAAAGGATGAGAATATTGACAAGGGATCGAGGTCTACTTATACTTGGTCTGATATAAGTACTTTATCACGTGGATAGTACAAAACATGGAACACAAGGTTAGGTTATTCTACTTCTACATCAAGAATACTTTATTAATTATTCTTCAAGATCATTACATAGAGCTACATTTGGAGAATCTTCAAAGATTGCATACATTGTTTACTTCCTTGTTGATGTGACAAAAAGGGGAAGAAATACATGCTACACTTGAGGGGAAGCAATCTGAAGATCATGTACAACTTACAAGAGATACACATAGAGTTTTGCCACTATCAACTAGGGGAAGATTGTTGTGTCAAAAAGTTGATGTGGCAGAAACTCAAAAACGAAGAAAACATGAAGATTTTGTCTAAGCGTTGTCAAGAGCAATTTAGGCGTTGACAAGAACAAATCCAGCGTTGTTGGCTCAAGAGTTGTCGTGTGCAATCCAAGCATTGTCACATGCAATTCAAGCATTGACAAAACGTAGACAAAGAAGCTTATGAAAGCTTCTATTTAGATAAACATGCAAGATATATTCTGCATAAGTTTATTTAAATAGAAGATTTACTTGTTTATTCATTCTTATCTCTTGTAAAACCCTAGTCCTTACACTATAAAAGGAACCAAGGGTTATTAGGTTTTTCATATATATCATTCACAATGTAAACCTAAACGTGTGTGTGCACTAGACGTGGGATTCAATGTGTACACGTCTAGTGGATGTTTGTTATTAATATAATGAACATCCCATTTGTTTTAATTCATGTTATTCGTGCCTAAACACCTTGTTAATGTGTTATGTTCTTATTCCGCTTTGATTATTTAATCATATGAACATGATGCATTCCTAGTTGCTTCAAAGATCCGGAAACCAAGGTTTCCACATGAGCTACCCAATGCCATTAATGACACATGTATGACGGAAAAGGTTGATAGCAATACCACACCCGATTCATCAGACATGTGAAATAATGAATTTGAGGATGATCAACATGAAAATGAGTATGATGATGAGGAGCGTGTCGCGCTTGCTATTTTAATTGCTAGTTTACAAAAAGATGTCAATGAAACTAGAAAAAGTCAAAAGCAATTAAAGAAGGCAAACGCAGCGCTCACTTAAAATTTTGAAGAATGCAAAGTCGCACTAATTACATCTAGTGAGACCATTGAATGTTATAAAGATGAGCTTTTTTAGAAAACCAAAGAGCTTGAGGGGTACAAGGGTAGTGCGTTAAAAAGTCAAAAGGACGATCTTGAAATGAAATACAATGAAACTCTTGAGTTATTAACCAAAGAGAAACGTCAATTTAATGTTTTATTAATGGATGAACGTCAAAAAACGTACCTTGCTACCAAAAAAGTTAACAAACTTGAACAACGACTTTTGATGGATAACACCGAGTCTGCTAAAATTCTTGATGTTAAGAAACAAGAGGTTGAAATGTTAAAACAAGATTTCAAAATTCGACATGAAAAAGATACTGAAAAAGTAACGGAACTAGAAAAATAAGTCGAATTTTTGAAGAAAGTTGTTTATAAAACGCATGACTCTATTCAAACGGTAAGAATGATAGCACCTCCTCTATGTTTAAGGGTCAAGCTAGCTTTGCAAGTCCTGATTATCTTGCCCAAGCTCAAGCTGCGAACCCACACCTTTATATGGATGAGTCCGAATGGACCGATCCTGAATATCCTTTTGGTTATGATGAGACATCCCTTTGGGAAGAGGAGAGTAGATCACCGGTCAATAAAGAGTCTGTGAAACTATACAATTATGCTTATGAGAATAGTCTATATGGTCTTTTCACTACACAAAAACAAAAGTCTCGTGAGGAATTGTTTTTAGAATGCATACAAAGAAGAATTCAATGGAAGAAAGCTTTTGCTACTAAGAAAACAAACGTTTCTAAGTTCATCAACTACTTGCCTCTTGATTCTTCTAAAAGCAAGAGTAGGCAGACATTTCGGTTTCTACAACATTACATTGATAATATTAAATCTATTGTTGACTATGAATGGAAACAACGAGAAAATGACGAGTGGAAAAAACCAATTCCTCAAGATATAACTGTACTTATCAAACAAATCTTAATACCGAACACGACCACATTAAAAGAAAATATGCTTGAATTTGAAAGATTAATTTGGTCTGAAATGTTTGATGAAAAATATGTTGAGTCTATTGAGAAAGAAATTGACGATCTTCAAATGGACAAGTCCGTTTTTTCTGATGAATATGATTTACTCTTAGAAGAATGTCTCTCTAAAGATATTTTGTGTATTACTCTTCAATATTGTGCTGATATCAATGAATATTCTGATGTTACATGCAAATATCTTGATAAAATCAAAGAATGTGAGCGTCTTGAACTTGAGCTTTCGAAACGTAAAGAAAATGTTGATAAAAAGGCTATTGAGTTACTTCAACACAAAACTGATTTCCTTCAAAAACATAGTCATTCTCTTGAACTTGCTTTGCAAAAGGACGTTGGTAGTTTTCCACATGATAATAACTTACAAGAAAAACTTTCCATAACATTTCGAGAAATAAATGAAAAGAGTTGGGAAATTAACGAGTTGAAAGCTCAGTTACAAGACAGAGAACTAGCAATAGCAGAGTTGAAGAAACTCGTTGCTAAGATGGGTGGGAAAATTGTGGAACCTATTGTTAAGAAACCTGTTGCAAGACAACCCAACGCGCACAAAGTGACTAGACCCTCTGTCTTGGGAAAACCATCTGTTTTCTCTAATTCTACATTTGCAAAACCTGCTTTGCCCCCAAGACAGATGGGAAGGATAGGTTACCACAGAATACTCCCAAAACACATATTCCATCACCAAGCATTAAGAACACAAATGTGATTAAACCAGAGATGTATAGATTGGCCACTAAACCCACACAAAACAAAAAAAGTCAATCACCTTAGACTTCTAGAAACACTAATAGACGTGTGTCTTTTACTACAGGAGTAATCCCCACTGATAGTGTTAGCCGGCCTCAGCTTAAGAGCACTCGCATGAATGAAAAGGTTTGGCAAAACAAAATTCAAGAGAAGATGAAGACAGTAGAAGACCACCCTAGTATTTTCAATATTTCTAAGAATAAAACGTCTGTAATCGCGTGTAATGACGATTTGAATGATTCCACTTTGAATGCTTTGAATGTTAAGTTTTTTTGTGTGAAATGTGGAAAGTGTGCTAATGCTAATCATGCTATGTGTGTTTCGAATAATGTCAAAGGCGTAGATACTAGAACTAAGAAGCAAACTATGATGCCTATTAGTGCTAGAAAACCCAGACGCAAAGTGAACCATTCTGGTGTAACCCCCCCCCCCCCCCCCCCCTGAGAAAAGTATTGCATCAGACTCCACCACTAAGACCACTAGAAGCAGAATTAGGGAATTATATGAGTCTGCTACCAAGTCGTGGAAATGGTGGTTTGCTAATCAATGTCCTCCAGGATATAAATGGACGCCTAAAGTCAGGACAGAAAATGTGACAACGAGTGTTAGTATGCCTTTAAATGTTACTAAGGACACTAATGATTCTGAAATCACAACTAATGTGGTATCCAATTTAGCAAATGCTCCATCGTGTTCTAACTCTTCTGCAGGTGATACAAATAATTCTCTTCATACTGGACTCCGGATGCACGAAGCACATGACGGGGAATCTCAAGCTTCTAATTAACTTTGTAGAGAAGTTCCTGGGAACGGTTCGATTCGAAAATGATCAATTTGCACCAATCCTAGGATATGGAGATTTGGTTCAGGGGAATATTACGATCAAAAGGGTATACTACGTCGAAGGGCTCAATCACAATGTTTTCTCGGTTGGTCAATTCTATGATGCGGATTTGGAGGTTGCTTTCAGGAAGAAGACATGTTTTGTTCGTGATTATGATTGGAATGATTTACTTACCGGTACACGGGGTACTGATCTCTGCACTATTTCACTTCAAGATACAACTTCATCAACTCCAGTTTGCTTCATGGCTAAAGCTTCCACGACTCAGGCATGGTTATGGCATCAACGTCTTTCTCATCTCAACTTTGATACCATCAACTTGCTTTCCAAGAACGATATTGTGAGAGACCTTCCAAGTTTGAAATTTATCAAAGATCATCTTTGTTCTTCTTGTGAGCTTTGTAAATCTAAACGAAGTAGCTTCAAAACAAAGACCACACCAAGCTCTAAAGGACGGTTAGATCTTCTCCATATGGATCTATGTGGTCCCATGGGTGTTCAAAGTATCAATGGGAAGAAATATATTCTGTTAATTGTCGATGATTACTCAAGGTACACATGGACTCAATTCTTGAGGTCCAAGGATGAAACACCCGAAGTTCTCATTAGCTTCCTTAAACTGATACAACATGGTCTTCAAGCTCAAGTTAAAGTGGTTCGTACTGACAGAGGTACATAATTTTTGAATTCAAATTTGAGAAACTATTTTGAAGCCGAAGGAATTGAACATGAAACATCTATTGCTCGAACACCCGAACAAAACGGCGTTGTTGAAAGACGAAACCGTACTTTGGTTGAAGCTGCTCGAACATTATTATCCGCTTCAAAACTACCATTATACTTTTGGGCCGAAGCCGTGTCAACCGCATGCTACACACAAAACCGCTCCTTAATTATCCCAAGACACGAAAAGACACCATATCACATAATTCATGATCAAAAACCTTCACTCAAACACCTTCACGTTTTTTGATGTACGTGCTACATTATTCGAGATGGTGAACATCTAGACAAGATGAAAAAGAAAGGTGACGCATGCATTCTAGTAGGATATGCAACTCAGTCTAAGGGATATAGAGTGTACAACAAAAGAACAAAATTGATAGTCGAGACCATTCATATCAGATTTGATGAATTACAAGAAATGGCACTTGAACAAAACAGTTTAAGTCCCAATCCACAACGACAAAAGACTTAAGTGCACAACCGCACGGAACTCGGAACTCAAGACCACAGCAATGAACCGTCAAGTTCAAAGTTGGTTCCTGAACATGTTCCTAGAGCAGATATGACAGTGGACACGACACTTGAAGAGTTGGAAATGTTATATGGACCAATGTATGATGAATATTTCACGGGGAAGAAACATGTTGTATAAAAGTCTTCCTCTGTCACTCATGATAAGAATGATGATACCGATCATCGTCAACAAAAGGATACAACTTTATCTACTTCAACACGGGTTGCTGCAGATTTACCTCCTCAAAATATCATTTCAACAATCCATCCTACAACATCCACAACTACTGTCATTGCTCCAGAGAACAAAAATCAAGTAGACAATGCATTATCTACCCATTCGGTACACCGATACACGAAACTAGAGAGTCTTCTACTCGTCATGTTGATCCGTCAAATATGCACACGTTCTACCAACGACATCCTTCAACACATCATTGGACCCGAGATCATCCTTTGGTTCAAGTAATTGGAAACCCTTCACAGCCCGTTCGTACAAGACGATAGCTTAACACCGATGGCGATGTTTGTATGTTCGCACTCGCTGTGAGTTTAGCTGAACCGAAAAACATCAAAGAAGCCATGGCTGATCATGCTTGGATTGAATCGATGAAGGATGAATTTCAACAATTTGAAAGACTTAAACTCTGGGAACTTGCTGACAGACCATACAATGTAATACCATTAAATCTTCAAAGGATCTGGAAAAACAAGATGGATGAAGAGAACACGATCATCAAGAATAAATCTAGGCTAGTAGCTAAAGGGTATGGTCAGAAAGAGGGTATTGATTTTGAAGAATCATTTGCACTAGTAGCTCGAATGGAAGCGGTCAGGATTTTCCTTGCTTATGCTGCACATAAGGGATTCATCGTGTATCAAATGGACGTAAAGACGGCGTTTCCTAACGGTCCTTTGAAGGAAGAAGTCTATGTCACGCAACCGGAAGGATTCGTCAATCCTCATTATCCTGACAAGGTGTATCATCTCCACAAAGTACTTTATGGACTCAAGCAAGCTCCAAGGGCGTGGTACGACGAGCTCTCGAAATTTTTGGTCTCCAAAGGTTTCTCAAAAGGTTCCATTGATCTAACTTTGTTCACTTATAAATATGAGGATGACATTTTGCTTGTGCAGATTTATGTTGATGACATTATTTTCGGGTCTACAAACCCCAAACTTTCAAAATGGTTTGAAAAAGTAATGCACAGCAAATTTGAAATGTCTATGATGGGTGATTGTAGATTTTTACCACACTTTAGGAAAAGAGGGTAAATAGGGAAAAGTATTGAACAAATGACTTTAGGAAAAATCAAGTGTTAATGACCCTATATGAAATGAAAGTTCGTTTCCCAAGGAGGTATATGTGTGTGAAAAACTTGTTAAATGTTTGTGATTAATGATTGGTTTAGAAGGGGATGAGAAAAGAAAATGACGAAGACGTAAAAATAAAAAATTAACAAAAAATCACTACTAGAAAGTTAAAACGTAGAACCTTAAAAACCACAAAAATAAAAATAAATTCTAAAAATTACCAAAAATTCACCAAAAATCAAATTAAATAAACTAAGAGTTTACCAATGATCAAAACTTTTTCAAAACTTTTAAATAATTAAATATTCAATTTTTAAATGCTAATTAAAGCCCTAAAAATCAAATAAATTATCAAAAAGCCCAAATAAAGATTTTTCAATTGGTAAACCTCTAAAATGGCCTAAAAAGATTAAAAACTAGTTTTAGAAATTTTAAAACTAATAAAAACTATTTAAAAAGATTTAAAAACTATTAAAACTTAAAATAATTATAAAAATTAATCTAAAAGTGATAAAATTATTCTAAAAGTTGCTAAATTCCTATTTTAATGTAATTAACCTAAGAAAAATGTAAAAAGTTGGAAAATGTGAAATTTAAAAAATAATAATAAAATAATATTAAAATAATATTAAAAATCCAAAAATTATAAAAAATTCTAAAAACTTGCAAACTAGTTTATTTTAACCTAAATAATCAGAAAATCAAAGTGAAATTACCAGAATACCCCTATTGGGCCCTCAAATGGGCCAAAACCAAAATCAGTCAACCAAATTGGGCTTTTGGGCCCAAAAAGTCAAACTTGGCCCAATTGACTTAGAAAAGCCCTATCTGACTCAAAATTCAATTCTAAGAACAAAACTCTAAAGGCCCAAAAGCTGAAAATGAGCTTATCATAGCTTATTTAACACTCAGCTTATTCTTATTGGGCTTTTCAGCCCATTAAGCCATAAGCTAATGCCATAAGCTCTAATTTGACACACAACCTTCTTTTGGGATGCTTATGAGATCTATAAAAAGAATTTTTGAAAAAGCTCACTCAATAAGCCAGAAATAAGCAAAGAAAAATTTCACTAAAAGACAAAATAGTCGTTTTAGAGATTTAGGGCACCTCAGGACTTGATTCAACTTGCAAAAGCTTTCAAATGGACTCAATAAGCAAAATCAATCAACAAAATTCCAATAAGCACAACCAATAAGCCAGAATAAGCACAAATGAACTTATGTAAACGTCAAAGGAGTTGGTTTTCTAGTCAAACCCTAAAGTCAACCACCCAAATGCTCCAGTATGAACAAATGGGTCAAAATATGAGCACCTATTACAAAAACAAAGTTGTTGCAGGTTGGAATAAGCTATTATAGCTTATTGATAAGCTGACACCAGTTTTACACTAGCAGTGGCAACCAGCAGGGGAAAGGAGTTCCCACTGCTTTGACTATTTGACCAAGCTTATATGAGAGATCTGGTTTGATTCAATTGGAAACAAAGGCACCCTTGTGATCAGTGAACCACAAGGAGTCAATAGCAACAATAAAATCACAAATTGGTTCACACAATAAGCCACAATAAGCCAAACAGTCACCAAATATGGAAATAAGCAGTTAAACACTTAAAAAGCAGATTTAGCCACTATAAGCCAACCAAACTTAACAGGATGCATACACAAGCTATATAAACTAAGAACAAACACAAAGCAACAAGAATCAAACACTGAATCAAAGTAAATAACAAGATCAAAGCATGAAAAGTTACTGATGAACAATGAACATATGCAGAAACAAGTTTGCTGATATACTTGACACTTGATCCAATTTCAAGCCTCAAATCCTTCTTCCCTGATGTGATTAACTATGATTTAGCACTTGTTAGCCCTAGCCTAAGCTTAGATCTAGGTGTCCTCAAAATCCTATCCAATTTTACCAAGTTTTAAAGATTTTATAGCTAAATTATGAATCTATGTGATCAAACCTTCAAACCTGCAAACATATGAACACTAGCACCTAACAAGCAGATACCAACACTTGCACACAACAAACAACCACTTAGCAAACCACAATTCCAAATAATGCAGCAGACCCAAACATCCTTTAATCTACCACTTAACAAAGGAACTTGTGATTTTAACTAATAACCTACTGATTTTAATGATCAAAAACACTTAAACAATAGCAACTAACACAATCAAACTCAAAAATCACCAGCACAAACACCAATACTCAGAATCAAAGCACCAAATCAAAATCAGTCATAAACATGAAATTTTGAGTGGAATCTTAACAAGGGATTATACCTGCCTTCCACAACATCCTAGGAAGGCCAGCAATGCTCCTTGGACCTTGTTCAACAACTAGAACAAGACCAAGGTACTTCAATGAAGATGATGTAAACTGCCTTGGTTGATGGTTCAAAGTAGAACCTCGAGGACTTTATATCTTCAACACAAGCAGCAAACAACTCAACCAAGGGCTCTAATCCCTTCACAAGCTTGGTGTCAACAAACTTGTAAGAGCTTATAGAAAATGGTCAAGGGTTAGTACACAAAATAAGCCAAAACAGAACCTAGGATTTCAAGGTATTCAAACCTTAAAAACCTTATGAAACAAGACGTGCCTTAACCACAAGATTAAGGTAGGCCTTAACAATCAAATGGAACTCAGAATTAGGCTACTCAAACACCAAACTTTTAATTAAATCAAAAAGAGATTTCACAATTTCATAAATTCAAATTTTATTTAAACTTAAAAAGGAATTACAAAGATAATAGCCTAAAACTGGAACCAAGGGACTCTCACATGTTGAGGTCTCCTTTTATAGGCAAATGCCTGGCTACACTATTCACAAACCCTAGATGTGATTTCTCTAAAATGCCCTTGAGTTCTTGAGTGCGTTTGTTGTTGATGAGCTGTCCAAAGTGATCCAAACCGTTTATAATAGCTTTGGGGTGAAGCAAGGAATCTTGGCTGTTGATTTGGACACGTCAGATTGCTTGGAGAGTAAGTTGCAATTTCATTGGTTGACGTGTTGAATGGTGGGGCCTATTGGTGAGTGGAGATGAGGGTTTTGTGTGTGGGATGTGACTCTGCATGTGTGAATCACACGTGGGTGTGGGTAATTTTGATTTACCCTTTGTTTTAAGTGAAGGTAAAACTGGGTGGATGAAGGTGAATAGTAACTTGTTTTGATCCGAAATTGGGGGAATGGGATGTGTTTGGCGCAAATTCGTTTCAAATGTTTCAAATGCACAACTTTAGCCCTTCTTTTTCATTTCTTTTGTCACTTGTGTTAAAAAGTCTGTCAGCGTCCAAATATACTTGTAACAACTTTCACAACTTGACATTTTTTGCACAAAACTTTCCAAAAGGTGTATCAAGGGTTATTTTTGGAACTTTTGCATATTTGAAGGGCTGATTTTGGAAAATGTTGATCTTCAAAGGTCTTCAATGTATCTTTGGCTTGATGAGGGACCGTAATTGACAATGTTGAATAGTTGAGGGACTAAACTTGCCATTTCTCCAAAGTTGAAGGACCATTTGTGTAATTTTGACAAACTTAAGGGACCAAACTTGTAATTATTAATATACAAGGGTTTTAAGTGTCATTTCTTCAATAATTGAGGATCAATCTTGTTTGTCTTCAAGTTTTCAAGGGTAAATGTTGAATATTCCATGATTAGGGCCCGGTTCTTCGTACGGCTTCGTTTCTCGTGTCCGTTTTTCCTTGTATCTTGTGATCTTTTGTCTTTTTCACGATATCCATACCTATAATACACAAGTAAACAAACACAAGCATATATATGGTATTTATGACATTTTTATGCATTAAAAGCCCGAAAAGAACGATGAGATCATGTATAAATGCCATCTCATCACTCCCCCATACTAAGCCATTGCCGTGCCCTCACGCAATGCTAGAATAAAGTATCTAAGCATCACCCAAGTTCAATTTTATTAACCTTTATTGAAGAGTAAAAAGACTTGCAACATACTACGATGATGTGTAAAGACATAATGTATGATTTTCATCACAAAAAGTGACTTTTAGGGTCAAAGAATAGAAACAAGTAAATGTCCCTTAGAGTAAACTTCGTCATCCTTGATTGTCATACATTCCATGCTAAGTGAAAAAACGAGATCATTGTTGGTACAAGTCACAATGCTAACACTACTCATACGTCCAAATTGTGTAATACTTTTTCTCCCCGCAATCCTAGTTATTATAAAAGGAAAGTGGGTTACTAGCATTTTTTATCTATTTGTCATGGATCACAAGTGATTCATATTGACTTATTTGAGTAGTTATTAGTCCGAAAGCAAAGTAGCACGATTTAATCAATAGTTAGCCGAAGGACAAAATCTTTTAAAACGGCTTCTCGTGTATCTCCTTAAGTTCATATCTTGGCATTACTCGTTTCACGATTTGAGACCTTTCTCGGACCGATATTTGGCATGTACTTCATACTTCAAAGCTTGGGAAGACGTTCTTGAAATTATGGTCTTCTCTTCATATATTTGGAATTTCTTCACTTGACGTTTTTGAGAGATTCTTCATATTGGACCACGACTTCATCATTTTTCTTCAATCTTTACTGATCCGCCTCCTTTTCGGACTTGGATATATTTATCCTCATACCTTGTTAGGGTCTTTTTGGATAGACTTTCTCCATGATCTTTATGGGAGTAATTGCTTTTCGTCATGTGTCTCGATCCTTCATATTGATTTAGGAATAATGATACTTCACATCATCTTTGGATCTTTAGCAAAAATAGAGCTCCTCATGCCTTGTTAGGGCCTTTTTGGATGATCGCCAATCTTCGCGTCCCGCTTCAATAAGTTATGCCTTGGCTATGAACTCTATTCAACCCCGAGCAACTTTTAAACGATCTTGCGCTAGAGGCTAAGTAACCTTTCAAATCGTACGACCTTACTTATTGCAATTATGATTTATTCCTAATGCATTGATCTTATGGGAAGAAAAAGCCATAATTAAAAACATATGAGTTTTTGAAAGAACATTTTCATGTTCTACGTTTAGCATGATCACTTGTCTAACTCTATCATATCTCGTTCTTCACTATATAAAGACCTCTAATTAAAGAGACTCGTGAATACTTAGCCATGCAAGTCAAAATTAAGCCAAATTTGGATTAGCTTTCATTAAGACTATATCAAATCAAAGTTTTGGGTTTTCAAGCCACCTATAGGATCTTGCACTTTCTTGGACTTTTTCAAGTTTAGAGAATGCATTTTAAAGTTCCCTTGATAAGTGACTTTCTAGGATCAATTATAGGAACTTGCGAAAATTTCTTGTTCTTAACCCGTATGAATTAAGACTTTCGCGTTTTAAAGTTCCCTATATAAAAGTCTAGCAAAACTTGAATTGAGCGGGTTAAGGAATGTAAATGGCTCCAAATGCCCATCAAGTCAAAAATTAAGTCTTATTCTACCCATCGGAAAATATACATTCGTGTCTTAAAAACACTTACGAAAACTAAAAAATTTTAAAATTCGGCCATTTTTAGCCTTATTAGCAAAACAAAACTTTGAAAATTGGAAAGCGTGAGGGCGTAGCAAAGCAAGTACCTATTCACCCCCCATACTAAAAGTAAACATTGTCCTCAATGTTTCGAGTCTAAAGGTGGAGCACCCCCATACTAGAGACGAAGAGTCGAATGCTTAGGATCTAGCATGGAAAGGGTGATCAACAATATATCTAAAGCCGTTTATTAAGTATGCTAAAAGATAATTGTTAGAACAATAAAGGATATGTCATGGATTCGTGAAAAACTTCTTCAAACAAACGATGGAGGCTCACGTAAACGAACACGAGAGTCTTCAATCGTAGATGATGATGATGATCTAGATAACACAATCACAAACAACCACGAGACAACGAGTTGAAAGGGTACAAGTCCCCTTATTAGTGAATAGTAAGTGATTGTAGGATAAAACACGACTCTTGTTTAGGAAAACAAAAGAACGTATATGAGCGGTAAGTATTAACGAGTGATTTAGGAAAACCACAAGTAATGACCCTTAATCAAATAAAATGAGAGAAAGAAAGTTCGTTTCCCAAGGAGGTATATGTGTGTGTTTTAACTTGTATTTATTTGAGATTAATATTGAGAGAATGGGGATGAAAGGATGAAAAAAATTAAACTACGACGTAAAAGACGTAAAGGCGTAAAAACTACCCAAATTAAAAAATTATTATACTAAGACCAAAAACAAAATCAAAAATTAAAAAGACTAAAAAGAAGTCAATAATAATATAAATAAAGACAAAAAATCCAACAAAGATATTTTAAAACCTTTTATTAATTAAATATTTAATTTTAAATGCTAATTAAAGCCCTAAAATTAAATATAACTAATTCAAATGTCTAAAATATGATTTTGTTGAATAATCACTTAACTTATATTATTATAAGACTAAAAAGTAATTTTCTAAAAATTAAAAGCTATTAAAACTATTTTTAAAACTCTAAAAATGATTAAAAATGATTAAAAACTAATTAAACTTAAAATAATTATAAAAATTAATCTAAAAGCTAGAAAATTATTCTAAAAATGGAAAAGGTCTTAATTAATGCTAAAGAATCTAGAAAAAATGAAAAAGAAAGAAAAATAAAACTTTGATTTTTTATTAATAAAATAATATTAAAATAATACTAAAAATATAAAGTTAATAAAATTAATTCTAAAAAATTTATAAAAATCCTAAATAATATAACTAAGAGAAAAACACAAATTATAGCTCCTAAAACCTTTTTAAGAATTTTATAAAAATGTTTAAAGTTTATAAAAAACCTTAAAATATTATAAAATTAAAAATTAAAGTTTATAAAACCAAAACTTAATGTAAACCTCAAAATATTATTTTAAAAGCTAAAAACTATTTTTCCTAAAAATTAAAAATCTTTTTTCTATTTTTTGTTGATTTTCTAAAATACGTCTAATAAATAAATCCTAAAAAATAATAAAATAAAAGGAAAATTCTAAAACCAAGTTGGAAAAATCAACTACCCTATTACCTTCCTAAGAAAAATAAGCTAAGAAAAATAAGCTTAATAAATAAGCTAGAAAAAGGAAAAGAAGCTACGGCTTATAAATAAGCTAACAAAGAAATAAACGTGTTAAGTAAAGTTTGATATCAACCCTTAACGAAAAAGACCATCTAGATCAGTGGTAGTTCACTGAACCCTCCTACGAGAGGTCAAGTGTTCGAGCCCACTGCGGGTGAGTTTTTGCAACTTTTTTTTCCTTTTTATTTTTTTCTTCTTTCTAACCAAACTGTGACCTTAGTTAAGCTTAAAATCCAACTCCAATTCCTTTTTAGCCAATGGTTAATCCAATTGAAGATCAAAAACTTGCCAGGTTGAGTTTTGAACACAAGCAGCTTTGGCTTATGTGTTCTTGCTTTTTGATTTAGCCAAGAGGGCTTGGCAAAGCTTATTTGGTGGTTGCTTTTGGACAATTGGGGCACCCTTGTGCTTATTTAAGCACAAGGAGTCACTGAATAAGCAAAAGTAAGCACTTAGCAATCAAAATCTCACAATTAAAAGCACACACAGGCTAAGTTAAGTTGCTGTGAACAAAGGTCAAGGTCTAAGGACTTAAAAGCTTTTCAAATGCACACTAATGAACTTCAAGTGACCAAATTCAGCATACAAACTCTCCAAGCATTACACAAGTGAACACAACTTCTAATTTACTCTAAGATCTAACAGAAAAGCAATAATTACTCTCAAAATTCTATGAAAACTAAGCAGAAAGTGAATATGCAGAATTTGCTATATGCTTCTCACTTTTAACACACCAACTTACTCAAAACTTTATCAAATTAAGCTAAGACTAATATCCTAACTATCTCAATCTATTGCAATACTTCTAACACCTTATAATGACCTAATCAAAAACTTTTGTCCTGCTAAAACCTATTTCCAAACACCCTTGTAAATCTTTGAAAACGTTTTTTATCTAACCAGATTGCTTCAAAAGCTACTCAACTTGATCCAAATAGCATCAAACATGCATTCCAACTTAAAAGAACACAAATCCAACACTTAAACACACTTATAGCACAGAATCAAACAATTCACTTGAAATCACTTTCTGAGATTTTCAAAAGGGAAACAAGAGTTTTACCTTAGGACCCCACAATCCAGGGTCCTAGTGGATGAGCATCCACCTCCCACCAACTCGGGTTGGTGCAGAACTAAATATCAACAACTTTCACACCTGTTTGAGACAAGATCAAAGAAAACAAAACAATACAAGATATTTTATAATTCTGTTTTTACTTTTTCTTACCTCTTAAAAACTTCACCAAATCCTTTTAAAAACTTTCTTAACACGTTTTAATTACTAAATAACACCAATCCTAATGAATCCTATAACACCAATCCTTGAAGCAGATTACACCAAATAATCTCAACTTCCAAACCTTTTTGAAAAAATTTTGAAACACAAAATCCTTTCACCAAATAAAAGAGTGGAACTCAGAATCTAGCATCAACTTAACACCAACTTTTTATAAAACTAAAAAGGAATTAATTTGTTTAATAAACAAAAACCAACTTTTATTAATAAAAAAGGGATTACATGAATTATGCTAGAAACTGGAACAAGGGATCACCACAAGCTTGGGTCTCCTTATATAGTGCTCATAGAACATACTGGAATCATAAAATGCTAACCCTAATCACTAGAAAATCCTAAAATGCCCTTGTTGCCTTCTAGACGTTTTTGGTGATTGAGCTGTCCAAATTTGATCCTGGCTGTTTATTTTGCTTTGGGAGGAAGTAATAAACCTTGGCCGTTCAATTTGGACACGTCACACAACTTGGAGCCCAAGTTGTTTTCTGATTGGAGGAGAGGGAATTGGGGGTGGGGTCCTCAAGGCGTGGGATTGGGTCTTTTGTGCGTGGGTTAGGTTTTAGTTGGTGTGAATTAAGCGTGTGAAAGGTGAATTGATTTTTAACCCAGTTTAAGTGGAGGTAATTTCTGGGGTGTAAAAAGATGAACAGTAACTCCTTGAATCCGAAATTAGGGGAAACACATGTGTTAGGCGCCCTTTTTTTGTTTAAATCTTTCAACTTGTGCAACTTCAGTCCTTGTGGTTTGGTTTTTTTGGCATATATGGTTTTTCAGCTTTATAATCACATTCCTTTGCAAAATACTTTCACCACTTTACATTTTTGGCACAATACTTTTCCAAAAAGTTATCAAGGAGTATTTTTGACACTTTGAGTAATTTCAAGGGCTGAACTTGGACAATCTTGATCTTCAAAGGTCTTCATTGTGTCTTTCATTTCATGAAGGACCATAATTGGTAATTTGAAATTGTTGAGGGACTAATCTTGCCATTTCTTCAAAGTTGAAGGACCTTTTTGCAATTTTGACAAACTTAAGGGACCAAACTTGTAATTATCAATATACAAGGGTTTTAAGTGTCATTTCTTCATTAATGGAGGATCAATCTTGTTTTGTCTTCAAGTCTTCAAGGGTATTTGTTGACAATTCCATGATTAGGGCCCGGTTCTTTGTACGGCTTCGTTTCTCGTGTTCGTTTTTCCTTGTATCTTGTGATCTTTTGTCTTTTTCACGATATCCATACCTAAAATACACAAGAACACAAAAGCAAGCATATATATGGTATTTTATGACATTTTTATGCATTTAAAGCCCGAAAAGAACGATGAGATCATGTATAAATGCCATCTCATCACTCCCCCATACTAAGCCATTGCCGTGCCCTCACGCAATGCTAGAATAAAGTATCTAAGCATTACCAAAGTTCAATTTTATTAACCTTTATTGAAAAGTAAAAGACTTGCAACATACTACGATGATGTGTAAAGACATAATGTATGATTTTCATCACCAAAAGGTGATTTTTAGGGTCAAAGAATAGAAACAAGTTAATGTCCCTTAGAGTAAACTTCGTCATCCTTGATTGTCATACATTCCATGCTAAGTGCAAAAACAAGATCATTGTTGGTACAAGTCACAATGCTAACACTACTCATACGTCCAAATTGTGTAATACTTTTTCTCCCCGCAATCCTAGTTATTATAAAAGGAAATGGGTTACTAGCATTTTTTATCTATTTGTCATGGATCACAAGTGATTCATATTGACTTATTTGAGTAGTTATTAGTCCGAAAGTAAAGTAGCACGATTTGATCAATAGTTAGCCGAAGGACAAAATCTTTTAAAACGGCTTCTCATGTATCTCCTTAAGTTCATATCTTGGCATAACTCGTTTCACGATTTGAGACCTTTCTCGGACCGATATTTGGCATGTACTTCATACTTCAAATCTTGGGAAGACGTTCTTGAAATAATGGTCTTCTCTTCATATATTTGGAATTTCTTCACTTGACGTTTTTGAGAGATTCTTCATATAGGACCACGACTTCATCATTTTTCTTCAATCTTTACTTTGGATTTTGATATACAACGATCCGCCTCCTTTTCGGACTTGGATATATTCATCCTCATACCTTGTTAGGGTCTTTTTGGATAGACTTTCTCCATTCTTTAGGGGAGTAATAGCTTCTCGTCGTGTGTCTCGATCCTTCATATTGATTTAGGAATAATGATACTTCACATCATCTTTGGATCTTTAGCAAAAATAGAGCTCCTCATGCCTTGTTAGGGCCTTTTTGGATGATCGCCAATCTTCGCGTCCCGCTTCAATAAGTTATGCCTTGGCTATGAACTCTATTCAACCCCGAGCAACTTTTAAACGATCTTGCGCTAGAGGCTAAGTAACCTTTCAAATCGTACGACCTTACTTATTGCAATTATGATTTATTCCTAATGCATTGATCTTATGGGAAGAAAAAGCCACAATTAAAAACATATGAGTTTTTGAAAGAACACTTTTATGTTCTACGTTTAGCATGATCACTTGTCTAACTCTATCATTTCTCGTTCTTCACTATATAAAGACCTCTAATTAAAGAGACTCGTGAATACTTAGCCATGCAAGTCAAAATTAAGCCAAATTTGGATTAGCTTTCATTAAGACTATATCAAATCAAAGTTTTGGGTTTTCAAGCCACCTATAGGATCTTGCACTTTCTTGGACTTTTTCAAGTTTAGAGAATGCGTTTTAAAGTTCCCTTGATAAGTGACTTTCTAGAATCAATTATAGGAACTTGCGAAAAGTTCTTGTTCTTAACCCGAGTGAATTAAGACTTTCGCGTTTTAAAGCTCCCTATTTAAAAGTCTAGCAAAACTTGAATTGAGCGGGTTAAGGAATGTAAATGGCTCCAAATGCCCATCAAGTCAAAAATTAACTCTTATTCTACCCATCGGAAAATATACATTCGTGTCTTAAAAACACTTATGAAAACTAAGAAAAATTTTAAAATTTGGCCATTTTTAGCCTTATTAGCAAAACAAAACATTGAAAGTTGGAACACGTGAGGGCGTAGCAAAGCAAGTATCTATTCACCCCCCATACTAAAAGTAAACATTGTCCTCAATGTTTCGAGTCTAAAGGTGGAGCACCCCCATACTAGAGACGAAGAGTCGAATGCTTAGGATCTAGCATGGAAAGGGTGATCAACAATATATCTAAAGCCGTTTATTAATTATGCTAAAAGATAATTGTTAGAACAATAAAGGATATGTCATGGAATCGTGAAAAACTTCTTCAAACGAACGATGGAGGCTCACGTAAACGAACACGAGAGTTTTCAATCGTAGACGATGATGATGATCTAGATAACACAATCACAAACAACCACGAGACAACGAGTTGGAAGGGTACAAGTCCCCTTATTAGTGAATAAAAAAGATAAGCATGGGATCTCCCCCACGAGGCACCTCGTTTTTGATTACCGAGTCATGAGCTCGACTCGATCCCCTTAAAATGTGAACATTTAGGGAAATCATTGTGTGGTCAATTTTTGATGGGGCTTACATGATAAACAAGGCCCAAAAAGCAACCGGTAAAAAGGACTAAGTCCTTAAATGATGCAAAATACCGGGGTCGAAGATGGTGTTCTCGTTTCCATTGGAAAAACAAATTAACACCATTTCAACATGTGCCATAAACTCAAAGAGTTTGAAGAAAATAGATGAGAAGTAGAAGGGTGAGACAATTGGTAAGACAAACGTTTGAGCTACTCGAGGTAGACTCGCACCAAGCAAATAGATAGAGTTTCCATTTATTGCATCGGTGGAAGACCGAGATTTCCCTTTATATGAAATTCCGGGGTCGAATATCTCGTCCTCGGTGGACAAGGATGAGGGAACATAAGGGGTTTCCCCCATACTAGAACCACACAAAACATCGTCAAAAGGAGTAGACGAGTTTGTAGCACTCAAAACACGTGGTGATGATGGAGTTAGATCAATTAAATCACATTTAAGATCTTTTTCTTTGTTATATTTTAAACTCTCCTTATGAAAACCCTTTTTGATTATGTCGAAAATATTCGGTGTTTCTAAGACGATGTTAGTCACACTAAAAATTCTCACATTTTGAAACCGTTTTGGTTTTGGTGGTGGCAAGTTCTCAAAACGTTTATCGACGAAGAAAACCTCCCCATCGGGGCCAACATATTCATCATCCGAAAGATCTTCCGTAGAAACTGGCAATTATCAACACTTTTTAAGAATGAATGTTCGAGATGAGGCGAAGGATTTTTCGATTCAAGTATTGATGGTTTCTTCTTTGTAGGCTTAGCACTCATAACCTCCACCGGCGGAGGAAATGGTAAATTGTTTTTGGCGACATTCCCTAAAACTCTTGGTGAAAATTCTTTGCAAACGACATTGGTCGAGTCACCATGGTTTAAAGTTGCAATAGAATATACATGAGAAAGATTGGAGTTTTGTGTTGCATTGATGACAAGTTCTTCTTCATTGAAACGAAGGGTGATTTTTCGAGCATGAACATCGATAAGTGCTCTTGATGTATCCAAAAATGAACGACCCAAAATGAGAGGAACTTTTCGATCGATAGGAATGTCTACAACGGTAAAGTCAACGGGATAGTAAAACTTTCCGACTTTAACGAAAACGTCCTCGGCTACTCCACATGCCATGATCGTAGAATGATCGGCCATCTCGATGGACATGTTCGAAGGAGTAAGAGCCGGAAGCGAAAGCGATTTGAAAATCTCGAGAGGCATTAAATTAATACTAGCGCCAAGATCGGCCAAGGCGTAGCATTCCTCCATATCTTGAATAGCACACGGAATCAAAAATTTACCGGGATCACCGACTTTTTGTGGTATGCGGCTTAGAAAAACCGATGAACAACTAGACGATTGTTGTAACTTCTCTTTGTTGTTTAGCATACTTTTGAAGTTTGCGGCAAATCGAGGCATCATGATAAGAGCGTCGGCAAAACTTATGTTAAAATGTAAATCACGAAACATTTTCATAAATAGCTCAAATTGATAATTGTTCCTTTCTTGTGCTTTCTCTTTGTTTCGTCTCGAAGGGTAAGGTAAAGGTGGTGTGGGTTGGTCATTAGGCAACGGCCTTGGAAACTCGGGTTCCATAATTGGTATTGGTTCAACCGTAGGTGTGGTTTGAGCGGTACTTCGTGGGATTGTAATGTGCTCTTTTTCGACCATCACCTCGGGTTCTTTCTCGATTTCCTTCTCCGTAGAAGTACTTGGACGAGAGATTGGTTCCTTGAAAGTTTTACCACTTCGTGTGGCAACAACCTTCAATTCTCCCCTCGGGTTGTTAATGGTATCACTAGGAAGACCACCCGAAGAAGAGGGCTTACACATGATAGCTTCAAACATCTTAGCCATTCGGTCCTCAAATTTTGATTGCCTAGCATCCGCTTTTAATAACTCTTGCTTAGTCTCATGTTGTCCTAATTCCATCTTTTGTTGGTTTTGTTGAAGACGTTGGACATTTCCTTCCATTTTGTTTGCATGAGTTTTAAGTTCATTAGCAAGTTCATTTTTAAGCTCGTTTTTCAACTCGGACCTTAAGCTAATCATCTCACGTTGCATGTTATCAAATTTAGCATCATTTGCTTTTGCATAATCTAAAAATTCTCCTTGCAAATTTTTCGTGTGAGCATTTTGAAAACCTTGAGTAGTGTTTTGAAAATCACGGTTTTGATTTTGATTAGAGATTTGTCCATTCCCACTTTGATAATTCCCTTTGTTGTAATTGCGTGTATTGCCTTGATAATTACCTTGGTTGTTGTTTCGATAATTGTTAACATTTTGATTTGGTGGAGCTTGATTTTGGCGGGAACCTTGGCCGTTTTGGTTGTAAGTTCCCGTTGCTACATAAGCACTCGAAGTGTTACCATCCGCGGTAATGCACTCGGAAAGATCATGAGCTCCCCCACAAGATAAACAACTCTTAGCAACCGCTTTAACCGAAGCGGAATTGGAAGCTTCTTGAGCCTTCCAATGGGACATTAGATTAGCAAATCTATCAAAAAACCGATTTCCTCATTAGCTTCATCATGTAAGGCGTTAATGCTACGAGACGATTGTGATGACGATGACGAACCCATATTGGCAACACTCGGTGTGTTACGAGGGCTATAAACCTTAGATCGATTTTCAATGATTTGTAAAGCCTCATTTGTCATCTTGCACAAAAAATTACCACCCGCGGCGGCATTCAAATAATCTCGTTCATGATCATTAAGCCCATTATAAAAAGTATCAATTTGATGTAATTCCGAAAAATCATGGTGAGGACATTCATGTAACATTTCTTTAAATCGTTCCCATGCCATTGAAAAACTTTCATTATTACGTTGCACAAATCGTGAAATCTCATTTTTTAAGTGTGTTGTTTTAGATGGTGGAAAAAACTTGTTCACAAACTTAGAAACGAGATCGGCCCATGTCAAAATCGAATTTGGCGGTTCTTTCTCGAGCCAAATTTTTGCGGGTCCATCCAACGAATATGGAAACAACATCATCTTAATGGCGTCATGTGGAACATCCTTAAACTTGCTAGTGGCGGTGAGACGGTTGAAATTCCTAATGTGGTAATGCGGGTTGTCTTTTTCGTGACCTCTAAACTTATTTGCTTGCAACATCGACATTAAACCCGTCTTAATCTCGAAATTCTCCGCAAGGATGGCGGGAATCACAATAGCCTCTCCAAAACCCTCGGTGGGTGCTTGTAGCAACTCCATCATAGTACGATTAGCCATGACGACTTCTTGTTCTATAATAGGTTCAACAATTGGAGGTTCTTCAACAATCAACGATCCTTGATTTGCTTGCTTTTGAAGACGTTTACGAGCTCGTTTAGCTTGATTACGAGTGATCATAAACTTCACGAAGAATGGGAGGTGAGCAAAGAAGATTCTTTTTGGTTGTTTTGTGGATTTTCAATTTTTTTTGTGTTTTTGATGATATTTAATTTTTTTGGATTTTGGTGTATCTTCGTAGACAACAATCTACAAAATCTCTCCTCGAATCAAACTCTTGATTAAAGAAGCCTCAAAGGAATGAAAACGATCACGTGGAGTGAACGCCTTCGAATGACTTTAGAACTTTGATGAAAACCAAATTGTTCAAGAGGGTTTAATCACAAAGAAAACCAAGCAAATATAGTATACGTATTAATACTTTGGGCGGCAAAACCCTCGATTAGCCTTCAATCTCAAAATACTCACAAGCAAGCGGGGAAACGAGGCGGCGCGAAGCACTTAAGAGCCTTTTTCCTTAGGGTATATTTTATAATACCCGCCTTATACCCACCTTATAGTTTGTATTTTTCAAAATCGAGCTTCACGAAAGTATTTATCTATTTTTGCCTTTTCTTTTTGTTTGAGATTCGAATACAATAATTAGGAGATCAAATCCCAATTAAGGTTGTGTTTTCACACTTTTGGAGATATTGTATATTGATTGTGATACTTAATACAATATATAATAATATTTGTACAAGAAAAAACCAAGAAAACCGATAATACGTGTTAAGGGAGTTCCACTTAACACAAATACTATTTATGGATAATATCAAAAACAAAAGCTTCCAAATTAAAGCACAACACACCTCCCCGGCAGCGGCGCCAAAATGATTGTAGGATAAAACACGACTCTTGTTTAGGAAAACAAAAGAACGTATATGAGCGGTAAGTATTAACGAGTGATTTAGGAAAACCACAAGTAATGACCCTTAATCAAATAAAATGAGAGAAAGAAAGTTCGTTTCCCAAGGAGGTATATGTGTGTGTTTTAACTTGTATTTATTTGAGATTAATATTGAGAGAATGGGGATGAAAGGATGAAAAAAATTAAACTACGACGTAAAAGACGTAAAGGCGTAAAAACTACCCAAATTAAAAAATTATTATACTAAGACCAAAAACAAAATCAAAAATTAAAAAGACTAAAAAGAAGTCAATAATAATATAAATAAAGACAAAAAATCCAACAAAGATATTTTAAAACCTTTTATTAATTAAATATTTAATTTTAAATGCTAATTAAAGCCCTAAAATTAAATATAACTAATTCAAATGTCTAAAATATGATTTTGTTGAATAATCACTTAACTTATATTATTATAAGACTAAAAAGTAATTTTCTAAAAATTAAAAGCTATTAAAACTATTTTTAAAACTCTAAAAATGATTAAAAATGATTAAAAACTAATTAAACTTAAAATAATTATAAAAATTAATCTAAAAGCTAGAAAATTATTCTAAAAATGGAAAAGGTCTTAATTAATGCTAAAGAATCTAGAAAAAATGAAAAAGAAAGAAAAATAAAACTTTGATTTTTTATTAATAAAATAATATTAAAATAATACTAAAAATAAAAAGTTAATAAAATTAATTCTAAAAAATTTATAAAAATCCTAAATAATATAACTAAGAGAAAAACACAAATTATAGCTCCTAAAACCTTTTTAAGAATTTTATAAAAATGTTTAAAGTTTATAAAAAACCTTAAAATATTATAAAATTAAAAATTAAAGTTTATAACACCAAAACTTAATGTAAACCTCAAAATATTATTTTAAAAGCTAAAAACTATTTTTCCTAAAAATTAAAAATCTTTTTTCTATTTTTTGTTGATTTTCTAAAATACGTCTAATAAATAAATCCTAAAAAATAATAAAATAAAAGGAAAAATCTAAAACCAAGTTGGAAAAATCAACTACCCTATTACCTTCCTAAGAAAAATAAGCTAAGAAAAATAAGCTTAATAAATAAGCTAGAAAAAGGAAAAGACGCTACGGCTTATAAATAAGCTAACAAAGAAATAAACGTGTTAAGTAAAGTTTGATATCAACCCTTAACGAAAAAGACCATCTAGATCAGTGGTAGTTCACTGAACCCTCCTACGAGAGGTCAAGTGTTCGAGCCCACTGCGGGTGAGTTTTTGCAACTTTTCTTTCCTTTTTAGTTTTTTCTTCTTTCTAACCAAACTGTGACCTTAGTTAAGCTTAAAATCCAACTCCAATTCCTTTTTAGCCAATGGTTAATCCAATTGAAGATCAAAAACTTGCCAGGTTGAGTTTTGTACACAAGCAGCTTTGGCTTATGTGTTCTTGCTTTTTGATTTAGCCAAGAGGGCTTGGCAAAGCTTATTTGGTGGTTGCTTTTGGACAATTGGGGCACCCTTGTGCTTATTTAAGCACAAGGAGTCACTGAATAAGCAAAAGTAAGCACTTAGCAATCAAAATCTCACAATTAAAAGCACACACAGGCTAAGTTAAGTTGCTGTGAACAAAGGTCAAGGTCTGAGGACTTAAAAGCTTTTCAAATGCACACTAATGAACTTCAAGTGACCAAATTCAGCATACAAACTCTCCAAGCATTACACAAGTGAACACAACTTCTAATTTACTCTAAGATCTAACAGAAAAGCAATAATTACTCTCAAAATTCTATGAAAACTAAGCAGAAAGTGAATATGCAGAATTTGCTATATGCTTCTCACTTTTAACACACCAACTTACTCAAAACTTTATCAAATTAAGCTAAGACTAATATCCTAACTATCTCAATCTATTGCAATACTTCTAACACCTTATAATGACCTAATCAAAAACTTTTGTCCTGCTAAAACCTATTTCCAAACACCCTTGTAAATCTTTGAAAACGTTTTTTATCTAACCAGATTGCTTCAAAAGCTACTCAACTTGATCCAAATAGCATTAAACATGCATTCCAACTTAAAAGAACACAAATCCAACACTTAAACACACTTATAGCACAGAATCAAACAATTCACTTGAAATCACTTTCTGAGATTTTCAAAAGGGAAACAAGAGTTTTACCTTAGGACCCCACAATCCAGGGTCCTAGTGATGATTGTAGGATAAAACACGACTCTTGTTTAGGAAAACAAAAGAACGTATATGAGCGGTAAGTATTAACGAGTGATTTAGGAAAATCACAAGTAATGACCCTTAATCAAATAAAATGAGAGAAAGAAAGTTCGTTTCCCAAGGAGGTATATGTGTGTGTTTTAACTTGTATTTATTTGAGATTAATATTGAGAGAATGGGGATGAAAGGATGAAAAAAATTAAACTACGACGTAAAAGACGTAAAGGCGTAAAAACTACCCAAATTAAAAAATTATTATACTAAGACCAAAAACAAAATCAAAAATTAAAAAGACTAAAAAGAAGTCAATAATAATATAAATAAAGACAAAAAATCCAACAAAGATATTTTAAAACCTTTTATTAATTAAATATTTAATTTTAAATGCTAATTAAAGCCCTAAAATTTAATATAACTAATTCAAATGTCTAAAATATGATTTTGTTGAATAATCACTTAATTTATATTATTATAAGACTAAAAAGTAATTTTCTAAAAATTAAAAGCTATTAAAACTATTTTTAAAACTCTAAAAATGATTAAAAATGATTAAAAACTAATTAAACTTAAAATAATTATAAAAATTAATCTAAAAGCTAGAAAATTATTCTAAAAATGGAAAAGGTCTTAATTAATGCTAAAGAATCTAGAAAAAATGAAAAAGAAAGAAAAATAAAACTTTGATTTTTTATTAATAAAATAATATTAAAATAATACTAAAAATAAAAAGTTAATAAAATTAATTCTAAAAAATTTATAAAAATCCTAAATAATATAACTAAGAGAAAAACACAAATTATAGCTCCTAAACCTTTTTAAGAATTTTATAAAAATGTTTAAAGTTTATAAAAAACCTTAAAATATTATAAAATTAAAAATTAAAGTTTATAAAACCAAAACTTAATGTAAACCTCAAAATATTATTTTAAAAGCTAAAAACTATTTTTCCTAAAAATTAAAAATCTTTTTTCTATTTTTTGTTGATTTTCTAAAATACGTCTAATAAATAAATCCTAAAAAATAATAAAATAAAAGGAAAATTCTAAAACCAAGTTGGAAAAATCAACTACCCTATTACCTTCCTAAGAAAAATAAGCTAAGAAAAATAAGCTTAATAAATAAGCTAGAAAAAGGAAAAGAAGCTACGGCTTATAAATAAGCTAACAAAGAAATAAACGTGTTAAGTAAAGTTTGATATCAACCCTTAACGAAAAAGACCATCTAGATCAGTGGTAGTTCACTGAACCCTCCTACGAGAGGTCAAGTGTTCGAGCCCACTGCGGGTGAGTTTTTGCAACTTTTTTTTCCTTTTTATTTTTTTCTTCTTTCTAACCAAACTGTGACCTTAGTTAAGCTTAAAATCCAACTCCAATTCCTTTTTAGCCAATGGTTAATCCAATTGAAGATCAAAAACTTGCCAGGTTGAGTTTTGAACACAAGCAGCTTTGGCTTATGTGTTCTTGCTTTTTGATTTAGCCAAGAGGGCTTGGCAAAGCTTATTTGGTGGTTGCTTTTGGACAATTGGGGCACCCTTGTGCTTATTTAAGCACAAGGAGTCACTGAATAAGCAAAAGTAAGCACTTAGCAATCAAAATCTCACAATTAAAAGCACACACAGGCTAAGTTAAGTTGCTGTGAACAAAGGTCAAGGTCTGAGGACTTAAAAGCTTTTCAAATGCACACTAATGAACTTCATGTGACCAAATTCAGCATACAAACTCTCCAAGCATTACACAAGTGAACACAACTTCTAATTTACTCTAAGATCTAACAGAAAAGCAATAATTACTCTCAAAATTCTATGAAAACTAAGCAGAAAGTGAATATGCAGAATTTGCTATATGCTTCTCACTTTTAACACACCAACTTACTCAAAACTTTATCAAATTAAGCTAAGACTAATATCCTAACTATCTCAATCTATTGCAATACTTCTAACACCTTATAATGACCTAATCAAAAACTTTTGTCCTGCTAAAACCTATTTCCAAACACCCTTGTAAATCTTTGAAAACGTTTTTTATCTAACCAGATTGCTTCAAAAGCTACTCAACTTGATCCAAATAGCATCAAACATGCATTCCAACTTAAAAGAACACAAATCCAACATTTAAACACACTTATAGCACAGAATCAAACAATTCACTTGAAATCACTTTCTGAGATTTTCAAAAGGGAAACAAGAGTTTTACCTTAGGACCCCACAATCCAGGGTCCTAGTGGATGAGCATCCACCTCCCACCAACTCGGGTTGGTGCAGAACTAAATATCAACAACTTTCACACCTGTTTGAGACAAGATCAAAGAAAACAAAACAATACAAGATATTATATAATTCTGTTTTTACTTTTTCTTACCTCTTAAAAACTTCACCAAATCCTGTTAAAAACTTTCTTAACACGTTTTAATTACTAAATAACACCAATCCTAATGAATCCTATAACACCAATCCTTGAAGCAGATTACACCAAATAATCTCAACTTCCAAACCTTTTTGAAAAAATTTTGAAACACAAAATCCTTTCACCAAATAAAAGAGTGGAACTCAGAATCTAGCATCAACTTAACACCAACTTTTTATAAAACTAAAAAGGAATTAATTTGTTTAATAAACAAAAACCAACTTTTATTAATAAAAAAGGGATTACATGAATTATGCTAGAAACTGGAACAAGGGATCACCACAAGCTTGGGTCTCCTTATATAGTGCTCATAGAACATACTGGAATCATAAAATGCTAACCCTAATCACTAGAAAATCCTAAAATGCCCTTGTTGCCTTCTAGACGTTTTTGGTGATTGAGCTGTCCAAATTCGATCCTGGCTGTTTATTTTGCTTTGGGAGGAAGTAATAAACCTTGGCCGTTCAATTTGGACACGTCACACAACTTGGAGCCCAAGTTGTTTTCTGATTGGAGGAGAGGGAATTGGGGGTGGGGTCCTCAAGGCGTGGGATTGGGTCTTTTGTGCGTGGGTTAGGTTTTAGTTGGTGTGAATTAAGCGTGTGAAAGGTGAATTGATTTTTAACCCAGTTTAAGTGGAGGTAATTTCTGGGGTGTAAAAAGATGAACAGTAACTCCTTGAATCCGAAATTAGGGGAAACACATGTGTTAGGCGCCCTTTTTTTGTTTAAATCTTTCAACTTGTGCAACTTCAGTCCTTGTGGTTTGGTTTTTTTGGCATATAAGGTTTTTCAGCTTTATAATCACATTCCTTTGCAAAATACTTTCACCACTTTACATTTTTGGCACAATACTTTTCCAAAAAGTTATCAAGGAGTATTTTTGACACTTTGAGTAATTTCAAGGGCTGAACTTGGACAATCTTGATCTTCAAAGGTCTTCATTGTGTCTTTCACTTCATGAAGGACCATAATTGGTAATTTGAAATTGTTGAGGGACTAATCTTGCCATTTCTTCAAAGTTGAAGGACCTTTTTGCAATTTTGACAAACTTAAGGGACCAAACTTGTAATTATCAATATACAAGGGTTTTAAGTGTCATTTCTTCATTAATGGAGGATCAATCTTGTTTTGTCTTCAAGTCTTCAAGGGTATTTGTTGACAATTCCATGATTAGGGCCCGGTTCTTTGTACGGCTTCGTTTCTCGTGTTCGTTTTTCCTTGTATCTTGTGATCTTTTGTCTTTTTCACGATATCCATACCTAAAATACACAAGAACACAAAAGCAAGCATATATATGGTATTTTATGACATTTTTATGCATTTAAAGCCCGAAAAGAACGATGAGATCATGTATAAATGCCATCTCATCAGTAAGCATAAAGGATAAGCATGGGATCTCCCCCACGAGGCACCTCGTTTTTTATTACCGAGTCATGAGCTCGACTCGATCCCCTCAAAATGTGAACATTTAGGGAAAATCATGGTATGGTCAATTTTTAGTGGGGCTTACATGATAAACAAGGCCCAAAAAGCAACCGGTATTAAGGAATAAGTCTTTTGATGGTGCAAAATACCGGGATCGAAGATGGCGTTCTCGTTTTCATTGGAAAAACAAATTAACGCCACTTCAACATGTGCCATAAACTCAAAGAGTTTGAAAAAAATAGATGAGAAGTAGAAGGGTAGGACAATGGGTATGACAAACTTTTGAGCTACTCGAGGTAGACTCGCACCAATCAAATAGAAAGATTTTCCATTTATTGCATCGGTGGAAGACCGAGATTTCCCTTTACATGAAATTCCGGGATCGAATATCTCGTCCTCGGTGGACAAGGATGGGGGAACATAATGGGCTTCCCTCATACTAAAACCACACAAAGCATCGTCAAAAGGAGTAGGCGAGCTTGTAGCACTCAAAACACGTGGTGATGACGGAGTTAGATTTGTAGAAAAATCAATTAAATCACATTTAAGATCTTTTCCTTTTTTATCTTTTAAACTCTCCTTATGAAAACCCTTTTTGATTATGTCAAAAATATTCGGTGTTTCTAAGACGATGTTAGTCACACTAAAAATTCTCACATTTGTAAACCGTTTTGGTTGTGGTGGTGGCAAGTTCTCAAAACGTTTATCGACAAAGAAAACCTCCCCATCCGGGTCTACATATTCATCATCCGAAAGATCTTCCGTAGAAACCGACAACTTATCAACACTTTTCAAGAATGAATGTTCGAGGTGAGGTGAAGGATTTTTCGATTCAAGTATTGACGGTTTCTTCTTTGTAGGCTTTACACTCATAACCTCCACCGGCGGAGGAAATGGTAAATTGTTTTTGGCGACATTTCCTAAAACTCTTGGTGAAAATTCTTTGCAAACGACTTTGGTTGAATTACCATGGTTTAAAGTTGCAATAGAATAGACATGAGAAAGATTGGAGTTTTGTGTTGCATTGATGACAAGTTCTTCCTCATTGAAACGAAGGGTGATTTTTCGAGCATGAACATCGATAAGTGCTCTTGATGTATCCAAAAATGAACGACCCAAGATGAGAGGAACTTTTCGATCGATAGGAATGTCTACAACGATAAAGTCAACGGGATAGTAAAACTTTCCGACTTTAACGAAAACGTCCTCGGCTACTCCACATGCTAAAATCGTAGAATGATCGGCCATCTCGATAGACATGTTCGAAGGAGTAAGAGCCGGAAGTGAAAGTGATTTGAAAATCTCAAGAGGCATTAAATTAATACTAGCACCAAGATCGGCCAAGGCGTAGCATTCCTCCATCTCTTGAATGGCACACGGAATCAAAAATTTACCGGGATCACCGACTTTTTGTGGTACGCGGCTAAGAAAAACCGATGAACAACTAGACGATTGTTGTAACTTCTCTTTGTTGTTTAGCATACTTTTAAAGTTTGAAGCGAATCGAGGCATCATGATAAGAGCGTCGGCAAAACTTATGTTAAAATGTAAATCACGAAACATTTTCATAAATAGCTCAAATTGATAATTGTTCCGTTCTTGTGCTTTCTCTTTGTTTCGTCTCGAAGGGTAGGGTAAAGGTGGTGTGGGTTGGTCATTAGGCAACGGCCTTGGAAACTCGGGTTCCACAATTGGTATTGGTTCAACCGTAGGTGTGGTATGAGCGGTACTTCGTGGGATTGTAATGTGCTCCTTTTCGACCATCACCTCGGGTTCTTTCTCGATTTCCTTCTCCATAGAAGTACTTGGACGAGAGATTGGTTCCTTGAAAGTTTTACCACTTCGTGTAGTAATAACCTTCATTTCTCCCCTCGGGTTTGCAATGGTATCACTAGGAAGACCTCCCGAGGAAGAGGGTTTACACATGATTGCTTCAAACATCTTAGCCATTCGGTCCTCAAATTTTGATTGCCTAGCATCCGCTTTTAACAACTCTTGCTTAATCTCATGTTGTCCTAATTCCATCTTTTGTTGATTTTGTTGAAGACGTTGGACATTTCCTTCCATTTTGTTTGCATGAGTTTTAAGTTCATTAGCAAGTTCATTTTTTAGCTCGTTTTTCAACTCGGATCTTAAGCTAATCATCTCACGTTGCATGTTATCAAATTTAGCATCATTTGCTTTAGCATAATCCAAAATTTCTCCTTGCAAATTTTTAGTGTGAGCATTTTGAAAACCTTGTGTAGTGTTTTGAAAATCATGGTTTTGATTTTGATTAGAAATTTGTCCATTCCCATTTTGATAATTCCCTTTGTTGTAATTGCGTGAATTGCCTTGGTAATTACCTTGGTTGTTGTTTCGATAATTGTTAACATTTTGGTTTGGTGGAGCTTGATTTTGGCGGGAACCTTGACCGTTTTGGTTGTAAGTTCCCGTTGCTACATAAGCACTCGAAGTGTTACCATCCACGGTAATGCACTCGGAAAGATCATGAGCTCCCCCACAAGACAAACAACTCTTAGCAACCGCTTTAACCGAAGCGGAATTGGAAGCTTCTTGAGCCTTCCAATGGGACATAAGATTAGCAAATCTATCAAAAAACCAATTTTCCTCATTAGCTTCATCATGTAAGGCATTAATGCTACGAGACGATTGTGACGATGATGACGAACCCAAATTGGCAACACTCGATGTGTTACGAGGGTTATAAACCTTAGATCTATTTTCAATGATTTGTAAAGCCTCATTTGTCGTCTTGCACAAAAAATTACCACCCGCGGCGGCATTCAAATAATCTCGTTCATGATCATTAAGCCCATTATAAAAAGTATCAACTTGATGCAATTCCGTAAAATCATGGTGTGGAGATTCATGTAACATTTCTTTAAAGCGTTCCCATGCCATTGAAAAACTTTCATTATTTCTTTGCACAAATCGTGAAATCTCATTTTTCAAGTGTGTTGTTATAGATGGTGGAAAAAACTTGTTCACAAACTTAGAAACGAGATCGGCCCATGTCAAAATCGAATTTGGCGGTTCTTTCTCGAGCCAAATTTTTGCGGGTCCATCCAACGAGTATGGAAACAACATCATCTTAATGGCGTCATGTGGAACATCCTTAAACTTGCTAGTGGCGGTGAGACGGTTAAAATTCCTAATATGGTAATGCGGGTTGTCTTTCTCGTGACCTCTAAACTTATTTGCTTGCAACATCGACATTAAACCCGTCTTAATCTCGAAATTCTCCGTAAGGATGGCGGGAATCACAATAGCCTCTCCAAAACCCTCGGTGGGTGCTTGTAGCAACTCCATCATAGTACGATTAGCCATGACGACTTCTTGTTCTATAATAGGTTCAACAATTGGAGGTTCGTCTTCAACAATCAACGTCTCTTGATTGGCTTGCTTTTGAAGTCGTTTACGAGCTCGTTTTGCTTGATTACGAGTGATCATAAACTTCACGAAGAATGGGAGGTGAGCAAAGAAGATTCTTTTTGGGTGTTTTGTGAATTTTCAATTTTTTTGTGTTTTTGATGATATTTAATTTTTTTGGATTTTGGTGTATCTTAGTAGACAACAATCTACAAAATCTCTCCTCGAATCAAACTCTTGATTAAAGAAGCCTCAAAGGAATGAAAACGATCACGTGGAGTGAACGCCTTCGAATGACTTTAGAACTTTGGTGAAAACCAAATTGTTCAAGAGGGTTTAATCACAAAGTAACCAAGCAAATATATTATACGTAATAATACTTTGGGCGGCAAAACCCTCGATTAGCCTTCAATCTCAAAATACTCACAAGCAAGCGGGGAAACGAGGCGGCGCGAAGCACTTAAGAGCCTTTTTCCTTAGGGTATATTTTATAATACCCGCCTTATACCCACCTTATAGTTTGTATTCTTCAAAATCGAGCTTCACGAAAGTATTTATCTATTTTTGCCTTTTTCTTTTTGTTTGAGATTCGAATACAATAATTGAGTGATGAAATCCCAATTAAGGTTGTGTTTTCACACTTTTGGAGATATTGTGAATTTATTGTGATACTTAATACAATATAGTAATAATATTTGTACAAGAAAAACCAAGAAAACCGATAATACGTATTAGTAGAGTTCTACTAATACAAATACTATATATGGTTAATATTAAAAACAACAATACAAATTAATCACGACACACCTCCCCGGCAGCGGCGCCAAAATGATTGTAGATTTTTACCACACTTTAGGAAAAGAGGGTAAATAGGGAAAGTATTGAACAAATGACTTTAGGAAAAATCAAGTGTTAATGACCCTATATGAAATGAAAGTTCGTTTCCCAAGGAGGTATATGTGTGTGAAAAACTTGTTAAATGTTTGTGATTAATGATTGGTTTAGAAGGGGATGAGAAAAGAAAATGACGAAGACGTAAAAATAAAAAATTAACAAAAAATCACTACTAGAAAGTTAAAACGTAGAACCTTAAAAAGCACAAAAATAAAAATAAATTCTAAAAATTACCAAAAATTCACCAAAAATCATTAAATAAACTAAGAGTTTACTAATGATCAAAACTTTTTCAAACCTTTTAAATAATTAAATATTCAATTTTTAAATGCTAATTAAAGCCCTAAAAATCAAATAAATTATCAAAAAGCCCAAATAAAGATTTTTCAATTGGTAAACCTCTAAAATGGCCTAAAAAGATTAAAAACTATTTTTAGAAATTTTAAAACTAATAAAAACTATTTAAAATGATTTAAAAACTATTAAAACTTAAAATAATTATAAAAATTAATCTAAAAGTGATAAAATTATTCTAAAAGTTGCTAAATTCCTATTTTAATGTAATTAACCTAAGAAAAATGTAAAAATTTGGAAAATGTGAAATTTAAAAAATAATAATAAAATAATATTAAAATAATATTAAAAATCCAAAAATTATAAAAAAAATTCTAAAAACTTGCAAACTAGTTTATTTTAACCTAAATAATCAGAAAATCAAATTGAAATTACCAGAATACCCCTATTGGGCCCTCAAATGGGCCAAAACCAAAATCAGTCAACCAAATTGGGCTTTTGGGCCCAAAAAGTCAAACTTGGTGCAATTGACTTGGAAAAGCCCTATCTGACTTAAAATTCAATTCTAAGAACAAAACTCTAAAGGCCCAAAAGCTGAAAATGAGCTTATCACAGCTTATTTAACACTCAGCTTATTCTTATTGGGCTTTTCAGCCCATTAAGCCATAAGCTAATGCCCTAAGCTCTAATTTGACACACAACCTTCTTTTGGGATGCTTATGAGATCTGTAAAAAGAATTTTTGAAAAAGCTCACTCAATAAGCCAGAAATAAGCAAAGAAAAATTTCACTAAAAGACAAAATAGTCGTTTTAGAGATTTAGGGCACCTCAGGACTTGATTCAACTTGCAAAAGCTTTCAAATGGACTCAATAAGCAAAATCAATCAACAAAATTCCAATAAGCACAACCAATAAGCCAGAATAAGCACAAATGAACTTATGTAAAAGTCAAAGGAGTTGGTTTTCTAGTCAAACCCTAAAGTCAACCACCCAAATGCTCCAGTATGAACAAATGGGTCAAAATATGAGCACCTATTACAAAAACAAAGTTGTTGCAGGTTGGAATAAGCTATTATAGCTTATTGATAAGCTGACACCAGTTTTACACTAGCAGTGGTGTGACAATCCGTCAATTTATGGTTGATATTTTATTCTCGAATATTATTTAAAAACATTATTTTAATGTTACAATATGAACTCACTTATTTTGGGAAGAAATTTGGATTTACGTCTTGGAGTAGCATCGACTACGTCTAAACCGGAGGATTCAACGTTACGTGCTTACGTTTACATACACCGTCTTTGGTGACAGTCCGACATTTCAGAAAAATAAATTTGTCCATGAATATTATTTTGGAGTTTTAAATTTGTGTTGGTTCATAAACTCACAAATTTACGAGAAGAGATTAGGACTTACGATTTTATTTTAACGTCCTTTACGACTAAACCGGAAACCCTAGGATTACGTATTTACGTTTTCGAACTCCGTTTTTGATGAAACAATTTTTATTGGATTCGTTTTGTGACGTTGATTCATAATTTATAAAAACGTTTTTCGTAAAACGACCCGAGGCACGCAAATCGAGGAAACTAGAATCGAGGAGTACCCGTAAATAAATGGGATGAGACAAGTGGGACACTTGTCCCACCTCACTCCCAAAACCGGCCTTAAGTAGCTAACACCACTTAGGTGTCAAATTGTTAGCTTGAAACTTACACATGTAAGCTAAAGCTTACATTGTAAGCTTTCCACTTCCAAAACCAACTAGCTAATACCACCATTCTCACTTCTTACATGCAAACCACCCTCAAAATCCTCTCAACTCCCTCACCTAGTTCGTCCCATCCTCCCTAAGAACACCCTCATTTGATCAAAATTAACCACAAAATCCCATGTTATTCATATACATGTTGAAGTCCTTTTGAAGCCCTATTGATTGGTGAAAGTTATAACATCCAAGGAGGAGTTTCTATGGAGTATTATGGCTGATTTTCCACAAGGAGTTTATGAAGAATGGTGGTCATGAAGGTGGTCTTGGTGCATCATAAGTTTCTCCATCCAAAACCATGTCAAACTCATAACCTACATCAAGTTGGTGGTATAAAGATTGTCCTCCTCATCTTCTTGTTAATTTGATTATGTAAACATGTATTTTATTTCCTATTGTATATGTTTATGATGATTATATGATGATAAAAATGTTATGTGGGGATTTGTTGTTGATAAACATGATTAAAAAGGTGAAAAACCATAAGAAACAAGGTTAAAATCATGGTTAAATTTGATGGCTGTATAAAACAGTAAAGAAACATATGGTAATCTGATAAAATGATGAAGTAGAATGGATTTACAGTAAGCTATGGGTCTTGTACACATGTGAGAGTTGGTCATGCAATGGAATCAAAATAATGAGTGAGATATGATCAAAACAAGTTTAGGGTATAAATCTGAAGTTACTGTTTTGGACGATTTTTAGAAAATATTTAGAAGATGATTCAACAGTATCTATAAAAGAGTTAAATATAGCACATATCATTTTGTTTATGTGATAAAAATTTGAGCTTCTATCTCCATATAGAACTCAAGATATGGCAGTTTTGGTGAAAGTAAAGATAAAAATCAGATTTTTGGAAATTAAAAGTATAATAATATTATATAAGCACTCAAAATTTTAATAGTATAAAATATAAATTAAAACCCACTAACTCATGAATTCTATTTATATAAATATGTAAAATGATAAATAAGTGTATAAAATATAAAAATGGTAATTTGTTAAGTTTTATAAGTTATAAAACTTTAAACATGATTTTTACGACTTTTTCGGCTATTGCCGTAAAATTAACGTTTTTGTTAAATAAAACTTAGATGGTTGGACCCGTCTAATGAAAACTTTATAAAACTTATATACTGATGTATAGACATGTATAACAAGTAAAAACCGATAAAACCCGAACTATAGGGCATACGGACGTTAACAAGTTAAATAAACATATTGGACTAATAAATGGACTAAATAGGATAAAAACTTGTAAAAAGAATCTATTGGGCTTAACCCATTTAGCCCCAACTTGGAAAGTATACATACTGATAATATAGGTATAAAATGGATTAAAACAAGTTAAAGAACCAATAATAAGTTTATTGGACTTAAAACACGTAAATGGGTAAAACTAGTAAGCTAGTATAAAAGTTATCGACACATAACACAAAAATGAGTAAATGAGAATATGCAAACCCACTTGATCATCATATATATATATATAATCATCATATGTATACATAATTTATATTTTTATAAAGTCATTGGACAAACGTCTAAGACCGAGTATTATTTGTCTAGGTTTCCGTGATTGAAGCACGTACCGTACGTCCGAATCGCCGATAACCCGCTTTCCCACATCAACGTGAGTTCATAGCCTCACACTCTTTTAAATGTTTTTATGAAATGTTTTATAAACCCGCGAGGGAGATGACATGTTAGTTTTTATAAAAATAGGACACCATTTGTCCCGATTGCTTGTTTATTGATTTGGACCCGAATGATTGAATGACCCGATTGTATGACCCTATGAATGATTAAAGGACCCGATAGATGAAATAAAATGGATTATTAAAGTTAGGTTATGTCACTAAAAGTCCCATTAGCATGAATTGTGAACTACCGGGAGTTGGTAGACGCTTATGCATTTAATAGTACTATTTGGGGACGATCACCCTAGTTCGCGCCTTGACGGTTGATCCCCGTCGTGCCACATTGATTGGTAAGCGAATTTATGTATGAGAAGATTTCCATAGCGTGAACTTTGTGACGACACGCTACTTTAGATGGGCAAAATTGGTATCGGGTTAGCTACCCGTTTTGGTTTAGTAAGGTAACAATGTCATGCGGCTTATAATAATCCAAAAACTAACGAAATACTACTAGACGCTCAGAATTACGACGTATTGCCTGACTAGCAATACAGGGTCATACTATTGATATTATGTTTGTATTTTGGTTTTCATAACCATATTCATATAACGGTTTTTATTTAATCTATACAACGTTATAAAACGTGTTGTATGATGTTTTTAACGACAATGGTTCGTATAATGATTTTTAAGGCAAACGCCTATATTATGATTTTGATGAAGATTTGTATTAAAATGACTTTGGCTATTTTATGGCCTATTAAAATGATTTGTACAAAATGATTTTCAGTAATAATTTTATACTGATATTATATTGATGGAATTTATTAAACTCTATGAATTCACTCGGCGTTATCGCTGACCTTTTCTATTAACATGTTTTATCTCAGGTACTTGAAGGTAATTCTCGGGAAGACAACAAGAATTCATGGCCCGCACTTAAACTATATTTTCCATTCAAATACTTTGTAAAACTTTGTATGAAATAATATGACTTGGGACCGATGTAACTTTGATAATTATGAATGGAAATGATTTATTATTAAACGACGCAATTTTCATGCGTTGTCTATGATGTGAGTAATGTGCTATCCCGTAACACCAACTAGTCTTCCGCTGTACTGTGTTGTATAAATTTGGGGGTGTTACAGTTTGGTACTAGAGCTCTCGTTATAGAGAACGAAAGATTTTTAAAACCAAGGTTTTGAATAAAACATTTCAAAATCTTTTAACTAAAAACATTTTTCTAAAAATTTCTAAAAATCTTTTGACTATAACGGTGCCGAAGAATTCCCGAGTTACCGACAAGGCCAAGACTGAGAAGTGTTATTTTAATATATATATATATAACTTGGATTATATATATATATGATGTAATTTTATTACATGATTGTTTGATGATTATTTTGATATTTATACGAGGTATTTATACGACGTAGATTGTCACAATATACCCTAAATCCCCTAGTAAATTAATCGAAGCTATTCTCGTAGGAATTCTAGCTATCATAGATCTAAACCAAGTTGTGGATATTTATGATCCCAACAAATGGTTGATATTCGTAGAAATGTAGATATTAGTTGATTGCGATATTTAAAAAGAATTAGCGAGATTAAATCTGATATCGATGTCATGACGATCTTTCCTTATAGAGTGGAGTTTGACAAAACGTTATCACCTGGAAAGATGTCATCTGATTCGTTGTCTTCCAATTCTTAAATTGAAATCGAAAGGGTGAATGTTGCACTTGAGGCTGTTATTGGAACCATTACCCAAAAGCCTCATGCCACTAATACCTTTTCGAGAAGTCTAATTGATTGATCGAGTCATTTCATGCTAGCGACTCATTTGATAATTGTTGTTGTAAGAGCTATAGGATTGGAATTAAGTGTTGATTCATATTGAGATTGTATTGCCTTTACAAGGCCGAAGAATAAGGTTGTAAGTATTGGAAAATGAGGTAGGATATCAAATTGACTATAAAAGTGGTTGAAACTTGAATAAATTAAAATTTAACCCGTATGGAATATGAGAATTGTTAAAAGAAAGTCTTTAAGTCCTGTAATTGAATTATAAGGTTTTAATTGATTGTTGATTCGTGTTAAGTGTTATTCCTAGACCATTGTCCACTAACGAGGATGCCCAGTGTCCAACAAATAAATTGAAGAAATCTTCTTCTGAATTGAGACCGATGGATCTTCCGGGACAGGCAGGACACCTAATGACTCTTGTAGATTAGTATTCATTGTGGTATCTTTTAAAAATCCCTAACTTAACTGAGATATCAGTTGGTAGGATGAGTTTAGTAAATTGTATGACATAGTGACACGTAATGTGTTACGGTACAATTTGACTTGTTTGTGATTAATGAAAAGACTACCTTTGATTGCTAAATTCTACATGTATCGATGTTATCTATCTTTTATTGCTTCATCCTAATGCTCACATTAGTGATGTAACCATTGAACAAGTGCTCATCTTGATTTGAGTTACGTTGTGAATCATTCTTCGTGAGTACCATCGAGGTCATGAACCTCATGATTATTTGGCTAAAGCTCATTTCCTATCATATCGTAGTTAGTTCTCGGTGAACAACTCTTCCTCACTCTTTTGCAGATCACACATTGTTTTTATAAAGTTGAAACGGTATCCTTTGAGAAAATTTAATTTTCATCACAATAAGGATTATTCCAAGTGAAATTTATAAGTGATTGATATCAAAATGAAGATGTCTATGAAAAGCTTTGGAAACTTAATTATTCCCATAAACAAAGAAAATCTTTGTAAATTTATTTTTGATTCTTATTTAAGAATTAAGCATGAAAATGTTTTTATTATAAACATGATGATAAAATTTTGACGAACTGAGTATTGCATCGTTAATCTTGAAATTGTATATAGTTGCGCGCCTACATACAATTTGGAATGGACCATGCAAGACTGATTAGTAGTCACCATAAAACTAATGAATAAACACTACATTTTCTTTGAAGATCGTGAAAGATTAAATTTTATGAGATCTGCAAGAAGTGAAAAATAGGGACATAGTGTTAGGGACACCTACATATGTGCCTGTAGCATCTATCCTTCTGAGTTGAATTTACTCATCTATGGAATTTGTCTTATTTGACAATTGATATTTCGTTCTTGTCCAATTCTTCCGTAGTGAGATTCTTAGGAAAAGTATTTGATTACCGAGTGTTGATACCCGACTGGATGTATTGACATTCTTATCATTTCTTTTGATTTGATTTCATTTGAATGACCTGGGTAACGATCCGAGGAGCTTTCGAATGCGTACTCAAATTATGAAGACCTGGGATATATTCATATTCGTTAAATGTTTTCGTCCGAATCTGATTTAAAATTCTCTCGCGTAGATTATGCGTTGACCTTACTCTTTAGATGATAGTTGTGTCTCCATATATCCTTGAATTTGTGAAGGATTATGAGTTATTATTAGTCTTTTGAGAAGTTCACATCTTATCGACGGCAATGAAAGGGTAAAAACTATACAATACCATCGTACTTATCAAAATGTACCGACTTTAAACACTTACAATTTAATCGCTATACATTACCAATCAACTTTCAAATTGATTATTGACTTTACCAATATGGCCCTAAAATGACGAAATTACCCTTTTCTTTTTTTACATAATTACGTTTTCGTCAGTAAATTTACGTTTTCGTCAGTAAATTTACGTTTTCGTCAGTAAATTTACATACTCGTCCGAAAAATTACGTTTTCGTCAGTAAATTAACGTTTTCCTCAGAAAAACGTTTTCGTCAGTAAATTTATGTTTTCGTCAGCAAATTTACGTTTTCGTCAGTAAATTTACGTTTTCGTCAGTAATTTTACGTTTTCGTCAGTAAATTTACGTATTCGTCAGAAAATTTACGTTTTCGTCAATAAATTTACGTATTCGTCAAAAAATTTACGTTTTCGTCAGTAAATTTACGTTTTCGTCAGTAAATTTACGTTTTCGTCAGTAAATTTACGTATTCGTCAGAAAATTTACGTTTTCGTCTGCAAAATTACGTTTTCGTCAGTAAATTTACGTTTTCGTCAGTATATTTACGTTTTCGTCAGTAGATTTACGTTTTCGTCAGTAAATTTACGTTTTCGTCAGAAATTTTTCGTTTTCGTCAGTAAATTTACGTTTTCGTCAGTAAATTTACGTTTTCGTCAGTAAATTTAGGTTTTTGTCAGAAAATTTACGTTTTCGTCAGTAAATTTATCTATTCGTCAGTAAATTTTTGTTTTCGTCAGTAAATTTACGTTTTCGTCAGTAAGTTTACGTTTTCGTCAGAAAATTTAAGTTTTCGTCAGTAAATTCACGTTTTCGTCAGAAAATTTTCGTTTTCGTCAGCAAATTTACGTTTTCGTCAGTAAATTTACGTAGTCGTCAGAAAATTTACGTTTTCGTCAGAAAATTTACGTTTTCGTCAGAAAATTTACGTTTTAGTCAGTAAATTTACGTTTTCGTCAGAAAATTTACGTATTCGTAAGAAAATTTTCGTTTTGTCAGTAAATTTACGTTTTCGTCAGTAAATTTTCTTTTTCGTCAGTAAATTTTAGTTTTCGTACGAAAACGTAAATTTACTGACGAAAAATTAAATTTCTGACGAAAAAGTAAATTTACTGAAGAAAACGTAGATTTACTACGAAAACATAAATTTCCTGACGAAAACGTAAATTTTATGATGAAAAAGTGAATTTACTGACGAAAACATAAATTTACTGACGAAAACGAAAATTTTCTGACGAAAACAAAAATTTACTGGCGAAAACGTAAATTTACTGACGATATCGTAAATATACTGAAGAAAACTTAAATTTACTGACGAAAACGTAAATTTACTGACGAAAACGTAATTTTTTGACGAAAACGTAAATTTTTTGACGAATACGTAAATTTTCTGACGAAAACGTTAATTTTCTGACGAAAACGTAAATTTACTGACAAAAACGTAAATTTACTGACGAAAACGAAAAATTTCTGACGAAAACGTAAATTTACTGACGAAAACGTAAATCTACTGACGAAAACGTAAATATACTGACGAAAACATAAATTTACTGACGAAAACGTAAATTTACAGACGAAAACGTAAATTTTCTGAGGAATACGTAAATTTATTGAAGAATACGTAAGACGAAAACGTAAATTTTCTGACGAAAACGTAAATTTACTGACGAAAACGTAAATTTACTGACGAAAACGTAAATTTACTGGCGAAAACGTAAATTTTTTGACGAATACGTAAATTTATTGACGAAAACGTAAATTTTCTGACGAATACGTAAATTTACTGACGAAAACGTAAAATTACTGACGAAAACGTAAATTTACTGACGAAAACGTAAATTTACTGACGGAAACATAAATTTACTGACGAAAACGTTTTTCTGAGGAAAACGTTAATTTACTGACGAAAACGTAATTTTTCGGACGAGTATGTAAATTTACTGACGAAAACGTAATTATGTAAAAAAAGAAAAGGGTAATTTCGTCATATTGGTAAAGTCAATAATCAATTTGAAAGTTCATTGGTAATGTATAGCGATTAAATTGTAAGTGTTTAAAGTCGGTACATTTTGCTAAGTAGGATGGTATTGTATAGCTTTTACCCGCAATGAAACTAAAAAGTTGATAATGCCGGTAGAATGGATTGATTGATGATGACATGACGATATTGTCTTAATTGATGGGAACTCGAGTAGAATTCTCCTAAAGAGATAAGATGTTGATTATCAAAAGTGATATAAATAATTATTGGTAGATGACGATATCCTATATTTGGAATTGAAATTATACCGTGAATGGTTGTGAACTAGTCATAGATATTATAATCTAGAAAGAACCTAATATGAAATTATTAAAAGATGTTTTCGTTATCTGAAACTTTAGAAAGTATTTGTTGATGAATTACCTAGACTTTCGCCATTAAGGCAAGTTGAATTTGGTATTTGGTTATATTCTCGGTGCTGCACCTATGGCTTGTGCACTGTACGTCAGCACCATCTGAATTTAAGGAATTACCGTACAACTGAGAGAGTTGCCGGAGAAAGATTTTATTATACCAAGCCTGTCATCCTGAAGAGCTATGATGTTATCTTTCCTTATATTTATAAGATTACTGTGAACTGAGTAAATTGACAATCGAAAACGATATCCATAACTCGAAATGGAAGAATTGTTCAATCATTTACAAGGTTCTAGAAAATTGATCCATAGCATGGTTACCATCAACTTCGCATCTGCGAAAGAGATTATCTATTCCAATCACTACATCTGGTACTTGTAATGAACGTTATGAGTTTCACGTGATGTCGTTTGGATTGACCAATGCACATGTAGCATTAATCAATTTTGTGAATCACGTGTGTAGGCTGTGATTTGATAAATTCATGCTTGAGATCATTAAGGACCATTTATTTGTTTATAAGAATAAGAAGGAGTTAATAATTAATTATAGATTGCCCTGAATTGGCCGAACAGTGAAAACCTGAACCTTGAATAATTAACACGTGATTGAAGACTTGAATCTTTACATGATTTAACTATGTGATTAAAAGGATAATGGAATATAAATTGACTCTTCAAAAATTAAGAGCCCTTTTAAGACTTTGGATTTTACCAAAAAAAAATGGAAATATGTTTTGACAAATGTTTTAACAAAGGATTTTAGAGGATTGTTCCCTTATACACAAACCATTTAACTAAACTTCTGTTTAGGGGTAAATGTTTGTGTATACCTCCAGATAACTTAAAAAGGATTGAGGAAAACCATTTAAACCATAACTTGAAATTTGAAACAACAAATTTTGCTTTTTAACTAAGAAAACTTTGACCAAAATATAAACAAAGATTTCTCGAACATTTACGAATCTTATTAATTATTTTCGATAAATCAACGAAAATCTTGTTAATTAAACTCAAATTTATTTTGAACATTTGATATAATTGGTCGAACTAAGAAATTTAAAACTTTTACGTTTACGCTTTATAAAAACTAAATAATAATTATTTTATTAATTATAATAATTATCGACGCTTTAGACGACGGATTGAGTAAAACGGATAAAAATGATAGTAAAGACGAAACTAAAATATAGAAGATATGAGGAAAGAATTTTGAATAAATACGGTTGTGATATTTATTTCATCAGGAGAAAGTGAACGTAATTACTGACGCATAATATAGAAAGAATATCTGAGTGAATTGTGACATGAAAATTATATCATCATGAGAGGTGAATATAGATACCGACGCATTATGTAGAAAAGATAAAGAACCAGTTAGGACATGTTCCTTAATAATGAAGGTGCGAAATAAATTGCCGAACGATATAAAAATAAACAATGCTTATTAGAAGGATAATATAGATAATCAAAGGGGTTCGCGGCTAATGTGAACCATCAGAATTGAGAAGCCGATAGCGTTAAATATTTTTAAAAGACCACTTGTGATTGTCTAAAATTGGAAGATTGTGAGATATAGTTATGTTGGAATTTGTAAGTATAAGTATTCTATTTATGTCATTTCTGACTAAAAGTATCTTTGTCTGAGGAAGTTGTACTAATGGCAAATTATGAAGGCAGACATCGCCTCATACATTAGTAAACGTCTAGCTATTGCAAAGGTCATCATCTGAATTTGATTCGATTTGGGTCACCGTCGACAGACTGACCAAATCTGCTAATATCATTCCCGTTAATTATAAATGCAAAAGAATTATGTAAACATGGTGTGCCTGTATCGAACATCTATATCAAGATCCTCGGTTCGCATCTAAGTTCTAGAGATTTGCTCAGAAATCATTAAGAACGAACCTTGATAAGAGTACTATGTATCACCCCAAATCGAAGGGACGAGGTAAAGTAACGATACAAAGTAATATAAGTGTTGTTTTATGTTTGAATGATTGACCTTTGGTAATAGACCGTATAATCGTTTTCCTTTGGAGAGATTATCTTTGATAATCATCGTATTAGGATTGAGATCGAATCCTGTTAGGATCCAAAAATTAGAGCATCTGTCAGCAAGAGTTGAGATGAAGACACCCGACATACACCCATTGTGAGTTGGACATGTCTCTTAGGTTTAAGGTTTCCTATGATGGCGAACCTATCCTTGCAAAATACCCGACCCGCGAGATCTGAAATGATTGTTGAAACTAGGATCTGATTATTAACTACCGATAGTGGGCATTGTTGAAGTGAATGTGAAATATAGATCTTGAAGTGCCAAATGGGTAGCGAAGTTATGCCACAATTTTTAACCTTGGAAAAATGAATTCATGATCTAACAAATCATGGGATATAAGTCCCCGTTGTTTGGGACCATTGAGATAATGTGAAAGTTTGGTTTGAAAGCTGGATCTACCCTATGACTTCAAAGAAATGCGTGAATTATGTTTCGTAAATCGAACTTGATGGAATATCTATCAAGTGAAAATCTAATTGTTCTTAGTAAAGCTTAGATCGGCGAAAAGTTGCATTCATCAAAAACCCGTGAACATCATGGATAGAGAAAGTAAGTCAACATTAAGCATGATCTTATTCCCGTAGTTATGTTTGATGAAACTCGCGTATTATAATGGATTATACTTGTGAGAAAAGACCGAATGTGTAGGAAATACCCACATGGCTTTAACTCTATAAGAAGCGATTAGTAAGGTAAGATGATCTTTGAGGACAAAGATCCTGTTTAGGGGTAAATGCTGTGACAATCCGTCAATTTATGGTTGATATTTTATTCTCGAATATTATTTAAAAACATTATTTTAATGTTACAATATGAACTCACTTATTTTTGGGAAGAAATTTGGATTTAAGTCTTGGAGTAGCATCGACTACGTCTAATCCGGAGGATTCAACGTTACGTGCTTACGTTTACATACACCGTCTTTGGTGACAGTCCGACATTTCAGAAAAATAAATTTGTCCATGAATATTATTTTGGAGTTTTAAATTTGTGTTGGTTCATAAACTCACAAATTTACGAGAAGAGATTAGGACTTACGATTTTATTTTAACGTCCTTTACGACTAAACCGGAAACCCTAGGATTACGTATTTACGTTTTCAAACTCCGTTTTTGATGAAACAATTTCTATTGGATTCGTTTTGTGACGTTGATTCATAATTTATAAAAACGTTTTTCGTAAAACGACCCGAGGGCACGCAAATCGAGGAAACTAGAATCGAGGAGTACCCGTAAATAAATGGGATGATACAAGTGGGACACTTGTCCCACCCCACTCCCAAAACCGGCCTTAAGTAGCTAACACCACTTAGGTGTCAAATTGTTAGCTTGAAACTTACACATGTAAGCTAAAGCTTACATTGTAAGCTTTCCACTTCCAAAACCAACTAGCTAATACCACCATTCTCACTTCTTACATGCAAACCACCCTCAAAATCCTCTCAACTCCCTCACCTAGTTCATCCCATCCTCCCTAAGAACACCCTCATTTGATCAAAATTAACCACAAAATCCCATGTTATTCATATACATATTGAAGTCCTTTTGAAGCCCTATTGATTGGTGAAAGTTATAACATCCAAGGAGGAGCTTCTATGGAGTATTATGGCTGATTTTCCACAAGGAGTTTATGAAGAATGGTGGTCATGAAGGTGGTCTTGGTGCATCATAAGTTTCTCCATCCAAAACCATGTCAAACTCATAACCTACATCAAGTTGGTGGTATAAAGATTGTCCTCCTCATCTTCTTGTTAATTTGATTATGTAAACATGTATTTTATTTCCTATTGTATATGTTTATGATGATTATATGATGATAAAAATGTTATGTGGGGATTTGTTGTTGATAAACATGATTAAAAAGGTGAAAAACCATAAGAAACAAGGTTAAAATCTTGGTTAAATTTGATGGCTGTATAAAACAGTAAAGAACCATATGGTAATCTGATAAAATGATGAAGTAGAATAGATTTACAGTAAGCTATGGGTCTTGTACACATGTGAGAGTTGGTCATGCAATGGAATCAAAATAATGAGTGAGATATGATCAAAACAAGTTTAGGGTATAAATCTGAAGTTACTGTTTTGGACGATTTTTAGAAAATATTTAGAAGATGATTCAACAGTATCTATAAAAGAGTTAAATATAGCACATATCATGTTGTTTATGTGATAAAAATTTGAGCTTCTATCTCCATATAGAACTCAAGATATGGCAATTTTGGTGAAAGTAAAGATAAAAATCAGATTTTTGGAAATTAAAAGTATAATAATATTATATAAGCACTCAAAATTTTAATAGTATAAAATATAAATTAAAACCCACTAACTCATGAATTCTATTTATATAAATATGTAAAATGATAAATAAGTGTATAAAATATAAAAATGGTAACTTGTTAAGTTTTATAAGTTATAAAACTTTAAACATGATTTTTACGACTTTTTCGGCTATTGCCGTAAAATTAACGTTTTTGTTAAATAAAACTTAGATGGTTGGACCCGTCTAATGAAAACTTTATAAAACTTATATACTGATATATAGACATGTATAACAAGTAAAAACCGATAAAACCCGAACTATAGGGCATACGGACGTTGACAAGTTAAATAAACATATTGGACTAATAAATGGACTAAATAGGATAAAAACTTGTAAAAAGAATCTATTGGGCTTAACCCATTTAGGCCCAACTTGGAAAGTATACATACTGATAATATAGGTATAAAATGGATTAAAACAAGTTAAAGAACCTATAATAAGTTTATTGGACTTAAAACACGTAAATGGGTAAAACTAGTAAGCTAGTATAAAAGTTATCGACACATAACACAAAAATGAGTAAATGAGAATATGTAAACCCACTTGATCATCATATATATATATAATCATCATATGTATACATAATTGATATTTTTATAAAGTCATTGGACAAACGTCTAAGACCGAGTATTATTTGTCTAGGTTTCCGTGATTGAAGCACGTACCGTACGTCCGAATCGCCGATAACCCGCTTTCCCACATCAACGTGAGTTCATAGCCTCGCACTCTTTTAAATGTTTTTATGAAATGTTTTATAAACCCGCGAGGGAGATGACATGTTAGTTTTTATAAAAATAGGACACCATTTGTCCCGATTGCTTGTTTATTGATTTGGACCCGAATGATTGAATGACCCGATTGTATGACCCTATGAATGATTAAAGGACCCGATAGATGAAATAAAATGGATTATTAAAGTTAGGTTATGTCACTAAAAGTCCCATTAGCATGAATTGTGAACTACCGGGAGTTGGTAGACGCTTATGCATTTAATAGTACTATTTGGGGACGATCACCCCAGTTCGCGCCTTGACGGTTGATCCCCGTCGTGCCACATTGATTGGTAAGCGAATTTATGTATGAGAAGATTTCCATAGCGTGACCTTTGTGACGACACGCTACTTTAGATGGGCAAAATTGGTATCGGGTTAGCTACCCGTTTTGGTTTAGTAAGGTAACAATGTCATGCGGCTTATAATAATCCAAAAACTAACGAAATACTACTAGACGCTCAGAATTACGACGTATTGCCTGACTAGCAATACAGGGTCATACTATTGATATTATGTTTGTATTTTGGTTTTCATAACCATATTCATATAACGGTTTTTATTTAATCTATACAACGTTATAAAACGTGTTGTATGATGTTTTTAACGACAATGGTTCGTATAATGATTTTTAAGGCAAACGCCTATATTATGATTTTGATGAAGATTTGTATTAAAATGACTTTGGCTATTTTATGGCCTATTAAAATGATTTGTACAAAATGATTTTCAGTAATAATTTTATACTGATATTATATTGATGGAATTTATTAAACTCTATGAATTCACTCGGCGTTATCGCTGACCTTTTCTTTTAACATGTTTTATCTCAGGTACTTGAAGGTAATTCTCGGGAAGACAACAAGAATTCATGGCCCGCACTTAAACTATATTTTCCATTCAAATACTTTGTAAAACTTTGTATGAAATAATATGACTTGGGACCGATGTAACTTTGATAATTATGAATGGAAATGATTTATTATTAAACGACGCGATTTTCATGTGTTGTCTATGATGTGAGTAATGTGCTATCCCGTAACACCAACTAGTCTTCCGCTGTACTGTGTTGTATAAATTTGGGGGTGTTACAAGTGGCAACCAGCAGGGGAAAGGAGTTCCCACTGCTTTGACTATTTGACCAAGCTTATATGAGAGATCTAGTTTGATTCAATTGGAAACAAAGGCACCCTTGTGATCAGTGAACCACAAGGAGTCAATAGCAACAATAAAATCACAAATTGGTTCACACAATAAGCCACAATAAGCCAAACAGTCACCAGATATGCACCAGATATGGAAATAAGCAGTTAAGCACTTAAAAAGCAGATTTAGCCACAATAAGCTAACCAAACTTAACAGGATGCATACACAAGCTATATAAACTAAGAACAAACACAAAGCAACAAGAATCAAACACTGAATCAAAGTAAATAACAAGATCAAAGCATGAAAAGTTACTGATGAACAATGAACATATGCAGAAACAAGTTTGCTGATATACTTGACACTTGATCCAATTTCAAGCCTCAAATCCTTTTTCCCTGATGTGATTAACTATGATTTAGCACTTGTTAGCCCTAGCCTAAGCTTAGATCTAGGTGTCCTCAAAATCCTAGCCAATTTTACCAAGTTTTAAAGATTTTATAGCTAAATTATGAATCTAGGTGATCAAACCTTCAAACCTGCAAACATATGAACACTAGCACCTAACAAGCATATACCAACACTTGCACACAACAAACAACCACTTAGCAAACCACAATTCCAAATAATGCAGCAGACCCAAACACCCTTTAATCTACCACTTAACAAAGGAACTTGTGATTTTAACTAATAACCTACTGATTTTAATGATCAAAAACACTTAAACAATAGCAACTAACACAATCAAACTCAAAAATCACCAGTACAAACACCAATACTCAAAATCAAAGCACCAAATCAAAATCAGTCATAAACATGAAATTTTGAGTGGAATCTTAACAAGGGATTATACCTGCCTTCCACAACATCCTAGGAAGGCCAGCAATGCTCCTTGGACCTTGTTCAACAACTAGAACAAGACCAAGGTACTTCAATGAAGATGATGTAAACTGCCTTGGTTGATGGTTCAAAGTAGAACCTCAAGGACTTTATATCTTCAACACAAGCAGCAAACAACTCAAACAAGGGCTCTAATCCCTTCACAAGCTTGGTGTCAACAAGCTTGTAAGAGCTTATAGCAAATGGTCAAGGGTTAGTACACAAAATAAGCCAAAACAGAACCTAGGATTTCAAGGTATTCAAACCTTAAAAACCTTATGAAACAAGACGTGCCTTAACCACAAGATTAAGGTAGGCCTTAACAATCAAATGGAACTCAGAATTAGGCTACTCAAACACCAAACTTTTAATTAAATCAAAAAGAGATTTCACAATTTCATAAATTCAAATTTTATTTAAACTTAAAAAGGAATTACAAAGATAATAGCCTAAAACTGGAACCAAGGGACTCTCACATGTTGAGGTCTCCTTTTATAGGCAAATGCCTGGCTACACTATTCACAAACCCTAGATGTGATTTCTCTAAAATGCCCTTGAGTTCTTGAGTGCGTTTGTTGTTGATGAGCTGTCCAAAGTGATCCAAACCATTTATAATAGCTTTGGGGTGAAGCAAGGAATCTTGGCTGTTGATTTGGACACGTCAGATTACTTGGAGAGTAAGTTACAATTTCATTGGTTGACGTATTTAATGGTGGGGCCTATTGGTGAGTGGAGATGAGGGTTTTGTGTGTGGGATGTGATTCTACATGTGTGAATCACACGTGGGTGTGGGTAATTTTGATTTACCCTTTGTTTTAAGTGAAGGTAAAACTGGGTGGATGAAGGTGAATAGTAACTTGTTTTGATCCGAAATTGGGGGAATGGGATGTGTTTGGCGCAAATTCGTTTCAAATGTTTCAAATGCACAACTTTAGCCCTTCTTTTTCCTTTCTTTTGTCACTTGTGTTAAAAAGTCTGTCAGCGTCCAAATATACTTGTAACAACTTTCACAACTTGACATTTTTTGCACAAAACTTTCCAAAAGGTGTATCAAGTGTTATTTTTGGAACTTTTGCATATTTGAAGGGCATATTTTGGACAATGTTGATCTTCAAAGGTCTTCAATGTATCTTTGGCTTGATGAGGGACCATAATTGACAATGTTGAATAGTTGAGGGACTAAACTTGCCATTTCTCCAAAGTTGAAGGACCATTTGTGTAATTTTGACAAAATTAAGAGACCAAACTTGTAATTATTAATATACAAGGGTTTTAAGTGTCATTTCTTCAATAATTAAGGATCAATCTTGTTTGTCTTCAAGTTTTCAAGGGTAAATGTTGAATATTCCATGATAAGGGCCCGGTTCTTCGTACGGCTTCGTTTCTCGTGTCCGTTTTTCCTTTTATCTTGTGATCTTTTGTCTTTTTCACGATATCCATACCTAAAATACACAAGTAAACAAACAAAAGCATATATATGGTATTTTATGACATTTTTATGCATTAAAAGCCCGAAAAGAACGATGAGATCATGTATAAATGCCATCTCATCAATGGGCGAACTAAAATTCTTTCTAGGAATTTAAGTTCACCAATCCCCAAGTGGTATCTTTATTAACCAAGCTAAGTATTGTCAAGATATAATCAAAAAGCATGGTATGACCTCATGTGACCCGTTGGGACATCATTATCAATCACATCCCTAGATGCTGATTTGGAGGGAGATGTCATAGATCAAACGAAATATCGTTCCATGATGGGCTCCCTCATGTACTTAACAGCAAGCCGACCAGATATATCACATGCTACGTGTTATTGTGCACGATATCAAGCACGACCGACTAAAAAGCACCTCAAGGAGGTTAAACGGATCTTTCGGTACCTCAATAATACCATTCATTTGGGACTCTGGTATCCGAGGGAAGCCGGTTTCTTTCTAACGGCCTATTTAGATTTCGATCATGCAGGGTGTCTTGATACACGTAAAAGTACTTCTGGTGGTGCACAATTTCTAGGTCAAGATAAGCTTGTGGGATGGTCTTCCAAGAAGAAGGATTGCACGTCACTGTCATCAGCCGAAGCGGAGTATGTGTCTCTATCTGCGTGTTGTGCTTAAGTTCTATGGATGAGAACACAACTTACGGATTATGGCTTCCACTTTGATAAAGTACCTACGTACTATGACTTAAAGTCCGCCATAGCCATCTCCTGCAATCCGGTACAGCATTCTCGCACGAAGCACATTGATGTCAGATATCACTTCATTAAGGAACAAGTTGAAAAAGGTATTGTTGAACTATACTTTGTTGGAACTGATTACCAATTAGCTGACTTGTTTACAGAATCTCTTTCGAAAGAGAGGTTTGCGTATCTAGTTAGGCAAATTGGTATGAGATGTTTGACTCTAGCAGAACTGGAGATTTTGGCAAAGAAGCCTGCTTGATTCATTTATCAAACATCTACCTGTAAATATCTTTGAAAAAGCAAAATACAAAAATATAAAACATATAAAAACAAAACATATAAAAACAAAACACAAAATTAAAAATATTTTAAAATCCAAAAATATTCTTCTCGACATGTCTTTCAGTATCGATAATATGGACGTACCTAGAAATGTCGCTCAATAACGACACGGGTGTGTACATAAAGCTCGAATGAAAGTTGTAAATATTTTTCAAAACATGTCATTTCTATTTTTTAATGGAAAATGTCTATTTTGGAAAAATTTTCCAACAACGGGTAGAGCAATCTATCTTGGGTTGAGCTTGTCACAAAACGTTCAACGTTTTGAGCTCAACACAATGGCTTGTAATCACTTTCAGATTGCAACCCGGTTCTATATTCACGGGGGAGTGTACGCTTTAGTGCCCTTACCTTCGGCAAAAGAAGAGAAATCTTCTTACAGTTGAGTGGATTCGTCAAGACATTCAAATTCTATGAACTCAAGTTTATGCTTTAGAAAAACCTCTTCGACAAAAAGAAATAGGATTTTTCAAAAAGCGTTGAACACAATTTTTTCAAGAATTTTTCAATGATTATTCAAAATCTTTCAAAATTGTGTGTTCAACAACTCCCATCCTCAAAAAGAGAAATGTTGATCACATCCTCACAATGACAATTCAATTGGATCAAATTTTGAGGGGGAGCATTTTAACTTCATGCAAAAGATTAACACATCTTTCTCCCAGAGATTTTCAAGACTATTTTTCAAAATATATTTTAATCAAATTTGGTATCTCTAATATCAAAAGATTTTATATATTAGAGATAGGGGGAGAAAATGTGATTAAAATGTGATCTTATATAAGACTCAAGCTCTTTAACTCTTACCTACATGTGCGAAACACTTTCGATTATCGATGCACATGTGAAGGGGGGAGCATTTATGAAACGACAAAACTATCAAGGTGTTAAATGTTTTTCAAACATCTTGTTAGACATTTGAAGTGGTTTTCATGGTTACGATCAAATACCCACAACATCTTTAATTCACGAGTTGGTGTCAAAAGGGTGGTTAGGTTTAAGTCCTATGATCCAACCAGAACCGGAGGGATCTTCCCAGGGACAATCCAATAGATTATTAGAATTCCTTAGTAAAGATGGAGTAGAATGTGAACGTAGCTTAATGTCGACTAAGTACTGATACTAGCACTGGAACAATCACAACAAGGTGCTAGTAATGATGTCTTGGTAAGCATTGAAGGGGTTGAAGAATGAAAAAGAAATGTAAGGATAAAGGGTGTAAAGAAAGAAGCCCTCCATACAACCTAGGCAGAAACCGGGTCAACACATCATGAAGACAACTCATCATGGACCCAGCGATGTGAAGCACAACCCTTTCCTAGCTACTCAGGCTTCTCTCAAAAGAAGTTTGTTTTAAGGTCACGGAGAACAACATGACTTCTTTTAGCTTTCTCATTCCGAGATAGTTGATATTGAATAGGTGGCATCTGCTCCAGCCTCCGACCACTAAAAGTACACAAATCGAGTCTAGAGCCAAGAGATCAATCAAATCTCGTTAAGACATACGGATGACGAACAAGAGAGTCCTACGCCATATCCTTGTGATATTTCTAGAACACTCAGAGTGATACTACTTAGTATTCACAGTGATGAGTGGAAATCCTTCCAGTGTTAACATCAAACAGCACTGCGGTAGGTCATATGTAAGATTCTTTATGAATTAAACATATGTAGAACTAAAAAGAAACAGTGGTTTGATTCTGAATTGATTCAAACTCGTTTCAGGTTTCTACGCAATATCTTTATGGTCTTGATAGAACATTTAGAGTGATATTCATTAATATTCACAGTGACGAATGGAAATCCTTCTAGCGTCAACATCAAACAGCGCTACGGTAGGTGACTTGTGAGATTCTTATGAATCAAACTTGTGTCAACTGGAAAGCAACAATGGTAAGATTCTTTACGAATCACACTTGTTCCAGGAATTTGAATTGACGACTTTAATCAAGCGGATATCTATCCAATTGATTCACTCTTTATGTTCGCAGTCTTGCTTTGAGACGGTCGAGTAAAGAGAACGGCTATTACAGCCGCGAAACCCTCTCAAGGAGATTCTTAACTGAATCTACCTACCACAGGTATGGTATTTAATATGGTATAACGGTCTTCACCGACCGGAGGTAAAATGCTACCGATTTAGGACGAATGTCAAAGCCATTCAGTCCGTGTCTACGTTTTGTCTCGAGAAGGTGGCGTCACAGTGTACTCAACAAAGTCAAAGATTCAAAACCACATACTCATACCTAAAGACATATTCGACAATTAATAGTGTGAGCATGTGGATGAAGACACAAGATCACAAGATGGCAAAAACAAGTCAAGGATGATTTGAAGATCTTAAGATCAAAAGACAAAGTCGAAAGACAACGATAAAGGCTCAAAGATCACAACATGAAGGAAAAAGACTACTATTACACGTTCAAGACTCATTTATGGCGAGATTAGTAATCTCTACAAATTTCCAAATGATAAAGGGTAATGACCTCTCATAAAGGGTAATGACCTCTCATCGGGGGAGATTGTTAGCCTCAAAATATTGAGTCAAACAAGAATGCTTGGTCATATGTTTATTATGTATCGTATATTAGAACGTTGTAATAGGTAGTAGGTTAGTCGTGTATTACGAGCTTAACTTTAAGCTAAGGTTCATTCATAAGTAACCAAAGACCAAAAGGAAAGCCCAGCCCATTATCATATAGCCCATCATGCCACATGTAGGCAAGGCTATATAAACCTCTCCTTGCATGTAAGGAGAGGTTGGTTGGTTATTCTATTTCTCTCAATCTAATATTTCATAAGTTCTCACACACTTCTCTCTCTTTTCTCTTTCTAGTTTCTCTCTCTAGAATTCATCTCATATCTACCTTTCTTTCTTCTTTAATCATATAAAATCACATAATATAAGGGACAACAACATATATATATATATATACACATATATATATATATATATATATATATATATATATATATATATATATATATATATATATATATATATATATGTATATATATATATGTATATGTATATATATATATATATATATATATATATATATATATATATATATATATATATATATATATATATATATATATATATATATATATATATATATATATATATATATATATATATATATATATATATATATATATATATATATATATATATTATATATATATAATATATATATATATATATATATATATATATATATATATATATATATATATATATATATATATATATATATATATATATATATATATATATATATATATATATATATATATATATATATATATATATATATATATATATATATATATATATATATATATATATATATATATATATATATATATATATATATATATATATATATATATATGGGATATTAAGTTGTAAAAACAAAAACCCTAGTTTCATCCATGGCGGCAAAAATTTCTCTCCATCAAAAAAATCAATTATCTTATACTCTTTAATCTGAATACCGTCTAACAAGGATGTTTTCTCGATCTCTCTTGAGTTAACAGACTTTTTTATTCGGTTGATAGATCTTAGGGTTTTTTTAATCGGTTTCTTTTTTTCTTTTTTGTTGCGATAGTGAAAACGTTTTGTTTGTTTTTAATTAGGTCGGTTGTCGCATCTGTTAAAGGTCTTAATTCCTTATTGTGTGATTCGTTGTCTTGTCTCCCTGTGCGATTGTGATTGTGATTGTGTTTCGTTGGTTAGGGTTTGGTTACTGTTCGACTTAGGGTTTCTTTTTCAGGATGGATTCTATTGATTATGCGAGTTTGGATTCAAGAGGCAAGGCTGCTGCTATCAACAGTATGCAGTCCTGTAACATGGATGTGATTAGGAAGGTGTTTGGGGTGCAACTGGCAACTGCAAGCGACGTGCATGATTTTATACGCAGCTTGAAGATGAATGAATATGACATTTGGTCCTTGGTGTCTAATGCTCGATCCCAAGAAGTATTTAATATGCTGTGCTCCTATGAATTTGGTTTGCTTGCGAAGGAGGGGATTGATCAGACTAGGGTTTCCTCAAACACGCAACCGGTTAGGGTTTCATACCCGTCATTTGATGTGCAGCAACATGAGTTTGTTACAATGTCTTCTCCTATGGTTTCTCAATTCCTAGATGGGGATGCTGGTTTGTCGCAGATGGATGGAAACCCTATTATGGGTTTGCATGAGCGTGAGGGACCATCGTTTGCTGGTGAGGGCTTTGTGGTTCGAAAGGAGCATGATGGGCTAGGTTCGCAGCAAATAGATGAGTTTGTTAGTATGTCTGTGTCTATATCTAGTGAAGAAGGTGTCAGTGTGAGTAAGAATGTCCTGTCGAAGGTTGATGATGTGCCTACTGGTCTGACTCTAGATGGTGCAAGTATACAGTCGATTGAGGATATTACCGCTGATTTTTCTAATAAAATGGATACGCTTGCTTCTACTTGTAGTCATGATACTAGTTCAAAAGAAAAGGAGCAGTCCGCAGATACTGGTAGTTTCCGTCACTTGGTGTCAGAAGATGTTTTTGAAGGTGTAAATGTCTCTATTCCTTGTAAAGTGGTTCAGAAGGTCAGTAATCGTCTTGAACATACTCTATATGGTTACTTTATTGGAAACAGAATGGCTTTCCCGGTGGTGGATTATTTTGTTAGAAACAACTGGGTGAAACATGGGCTGACACATATCATGATGAATTCTAAGGGTTTTTTCTTTTTCAAATTCAAGTCACTTGCTGGGTTGGAAGCTGTGTTAGAAGAGGGCCCGTGGTTGATTCGTAAATCTCCGACCATTCTTAAAAAATGGTCGATGGATACTAGGTTGATCAAAGAAGAATTGACTCGTATTCCTGTTTGGGTAAAATTACATGATGTGCCTATTCAAGTTTTTAAAGAAGATGGAATTAGTTTGATTATAACACCCCCAAATTTATATAACTCAATACAGCGGAACACTAGTTGGTGTTACGGGATAGCACATTACTCACATCATAGACAACGCATAAAAATCGCGTCGTTTATTAATAAAGCATTGCCATTCATAAATATCAAAGTTACATAGGTCCCAAGTCATATTATTTCATACAAAGTTTTACAAAGTATTTGAATGGAAATTATTGTTTAAGTGCGGGCCATGAATTATTGTCGTCTTCCCGAGAATTACCTTCAAGTACCTGAGACAAAACATGTTAAAAGAAAAGGTCAGAGATAACGCCAAGTGAATTCATAGAGTTTAATAAAATCCATCAATATAACATCGGTATAAAATTATTACCAAAAATCATTTTGTACAAATCATTGTAATAGGCCATAAAATAGCCAAAATCATTTTATACAAATCTTTATCAAATCATAATATAGGCATTTGCCTTAAAACCATTATACGAATCATTGTCGTTAAAACACCATACAATACGTTTTGCAACGTTGTATAGATTAAATAAAAACCGTTATATGAATATGGTTATATAAAACCAAAACACGAACATAATATCAATAGTATGACCCTGTATTGCTAGTCAGGCAATACATCGTAATTCGGAGCGTCTAGTAGTATTTCGTTAGTTGGATTATTATAAGCCGCATGACATTGTTACCTTACTAAACCAAACAACGGGTAGCTAACCCGATACTCAATTTGCCCATCTAAAGTAGCGTGTCGTCACAAAGGTCACGCTATGGAAATCTTCTCATACATAAATTCACTTACCAATCAATGTGGCACGACGGGGATCAACCGTCAAGGCGCGAACTGGGGTGATCGTCCCCAAATAGTACTTTTATATGCATAAGCGTCTACCAAATACCGGTAGTTCACAATTCATGCTAATGGGACTTTTAGTGACATAACCTAACTTTAATAATCCATTTAATTTCATCTATCGGGTCCTTTAATCATTTATCGGGTCATTCAATCATTCGGGTCCAAATCAATAAACAAACAATCGGGACAAATGGTGTCCTATTTTATAAAAACTAACATGTTATCTCCCTCGCGGGTTTATAAAACATTTTATAAAAACATTTAAAAGAGTGCGAGGCTATGAACTCACATTGATATGGGAAGGCGGATTATCGGCAATTCGGACGTACGGTACGTGCTTCAATCACGGAAACCTAGACAAATAATACTCGTCTTAGACTCATGTCCAATGACTTTATAAAAATAACAATTATGTATACATATGATGATTTTATATATATGATGATCAAGTGGGTTTACATATTCTCATTTACTCATTTTAGTGTTATGTGTCGATAACTTTTATACTAGTTTACTAGTTTTACCTATTTATGTGTTTTAAGTCCAATAAACTTATTATAAGTTCTTTAACTTGTATTAATCCATTTTATAATTTTATTATCAATATTTATACTTTACATGTTGGGCCCAAATGGGTTAAGCCCAATAAATAAGTTTATAAGTGTTTTAGTCCATTTTGTTGTATTATTAGTCCAATAACGTTAACTTAGCTCGTTAATGTCCGTATGTTATATAGTTCGGGTTTTATCGGTTTTTACTTGTTATATATGTTTATATATCAGTATATGAGTTTATAAAAGTTTACATTAGACGGGTCCAATCTTCTAAGTTTTATTTAACAAAAACGTTAATTTTACGGTAATAGCCCAAAAAGTCGTAAAAATCATGTTTATAGTTTTATAACTTATAAAACTTATCAAACTACCATTTTTATAAAATGTCCATTTATTTATCCTTATACATATTTATATAAATGTATTATATAATTTAGTGGGTTTTAATTCACATTTTATACTATAAAATTTTGAGTGCTTATATAATAGTATTATACTTTAATTTCCAAAATCTGATTTTTATTTTCATGTTCACCAAAACTGTCATATCTAGAGTTCTATATGGAGATAGAAGCTCAAATGTTTATCACATAAACTAAATGATATGTGCTCCATTTAACTCTTTTATAGCTACTGTTAAATCATCCTCTAAGTATTTTCTAAAAATCGTCCAAAACAGTGAACTCAGATTTGTACTTTAAACTTGTTTTGATCATATCTCACTCATTACAATGATTCCATTGCATGGCCAACTCTCACATGTGTACAAGACTCATAGCTTACTGTATATCAATCTATTCAAGTCTTTTTACCAGTTTACCATATGATTCTTTACTGTTTTATACAGCCATCTAAATTAAGCAAGATTTTAACCTTGTTTCTTATAGTTTTTCATCTTTTTAAGCATGTTTATCAACACCAAATCCCCACACAATACTTTTAATCATCATTCATCATCATATACATATACATAAGTAAAATAAATACAAGATTACATAATCAAAAATAACAAGAGGATGGGAAGAACTATCTTTATACCACCATGATGATGTAGGTTGTGATCAAAACATGGATTTTGATGGAGAAACTTGTGATAAACCAAGACCATCTTCAAGACCATCATTCTTCAAGAACTCCTTGTGGAATATCAGCCCCAAGACATCAACAAAACTTCTCCTTGGATGTTAAAACTTGCACCAATCTTCATCTCTTTTGAAGGAGATTAACATATGTAAGTTATAACAATAGTTTGTGGTTAAATTTAGATCAAATGGGGTGTTTTATGTGAGAGTCCCACGAAATCATAGAGAGAGGAAGAGAGAAAATGAGTTGTTTGCATGAGATAAAATGAAGCTAGTTGTTTAGCTTTGGTGGTTTTGTGGTGGAAGGCTTACAAGTTAAGCTAATGGACAAGTGTCCATAAAAATGACACAAGGGTGTTGGTTTGGCTTACTCTTGTCTTCCATATAGTGGGGTGGGGCAAGTGTAAACTTGTCTCATCCCACTAATTTACGGGTATTCCTCGATTCTAGTTTCCTCGATTTGCGTGCCCTCGGGTCGTTTTACGAAAAATGTTTTTATAAATTATGAATCAACGGCACAAAACGAATCTAATAAAAATTGTCTCATCAAAAACGGAGTTCGAAAACGTAAATACGTAATCCTAGGGTTTCCGGTTTAGTCGTAAAGGACGTTAAAATAAAATCGTAAGTCCTAATCTCTTCTCGTAAATTTGTGAGTTTATGAACCAACACAAATTTAAAACTCCAAAATAATATTCACGGATAAATTTATTTTTTTGAAATGTCGGACTGTCACCAAAGACGGTGTATGTAAACGTAAGCACGTAACGTTGAATCCTCCGGTTTAGACGTAGTCGACGCTACTTCAAGACGTAAATCCAAATCACTTCCCAAAAATAAGTGAGTTCATATTATAACATTAAAATAATGTTTTTAAATAATATTTGAGAATAAAATATCAACCATAAATTGACGGATTGTCACAGCATTTACCCCTAAACAGGATCTTTTTCCTCAAAGATCATCTTACCTTCCTACTCGCTTTTTATAGAGTTAAAGCCATGTGGGTATTTCCTCCACATTCGGTCTTTCCTCACAAGTGTAATTCATTACAATACGCGAGTTTCATCGAACATAACTACAGGAATAAGATCAGGCTTAATGTTGACTTACTTTCTCTATCCATGATGTTCACGGGTTTCTGATGAATGCAACTTTTCGCCGATCTAAACTTTACTAAGAAACAATCAGATTCTCACTTGATAGACATTCCATCAAGTTCGATTTACGAAACATAATTCACGCAGTTCTTGAAGTCCTAGGGTAGATCCAGCTTATATGCCTTTCAAACCAATCTTTCAGATTTTATGTTGATGATATAATTTTTGCTGCCACTAACATAGAATTGTCTAAACAATTTGAGAAGATAATGTCCACACGCTTTCAGATGTCGATGATGGGAAAAATTTCATTTTTCTTAGGATTACAGATTTCTCAGAATCCCAGAGGCATCTTTATAAATCAATCCAAATATGCTCTAGAATCTCTTAAGAAATATAACTTTGAGAATTGTGACCCCGTAGACACTCCAATGGTGGAGAAATACAAGTTAGATGAAGATAGGGATGGGATTATTGTCGATCCGAAACTTTACCGTGGAATGATCGGCACCCTTCTCTATCTGACTGCTAGCCGGCCTGATTTGCAATTTGCTGTATGCATGTGTGCCCGGTATCAGGCTCGGCCTACCGAAAAGCACCTACATGTTGTGAAAAGGATCTTTCGGTATCTAAAAGGAACACTTCATCGTGGTCTATGGTATCCGAAGGATTCCTCTATTGCTTTAATATCATACGCAGATGCCGATCATGCTGGATGTCAAGACACGTGGCGTAGCACGTCTGGATCTGTGCAACTCCTTGGAGATAGATTGATCAGTTGGTCTTCAAAAAGGCAGAAAAGCGCTGCAATATCAAGCACGGAGGCTGAATACATCGCCATGTCCGGTTGTTGTGCTCAAGTCCTTTGGATGAGATCACAATTAACTGACTACGGTCTTGGATTTAACAAAATCCCGATGTATTGTGACAACAAGAGCGCCATTGCCCTTTGCTGCAACTATGTTCAACACTCCCGGGCCAAGCACATAGACATTCGCTACCATTTCATTAAGGAGCAGGTGGAGAACGGAGTGATCGAGCTGTATTTTGTCACTACTGAGTACCAGCTGGCGGATATGTTCACCAAAGCCTTAGATCGAGGACGAATCGAGTTTTTGATCGACAAGCTTGGCATGAAATCATTCACTCCAGCGACTCTCAAAGAGTTGGCAGAAGAATCAGCTGAATAGTCGTGGTAAACTATTTAGAGTATCCTTTGTTCGTGATCATGTATATTATCGTAAATATATAAACCACAAAAAGAAAATACAAAAATATAAAACCAAGAAAAACCATAAAAAATATAAAACCTAGAAAAACCATAAAAATTATAAAATCAAGAAAAACCAAAAATATTTTTCGTTTTAAATCGGGCATGTCTTTTAGTACGGTAATATTTACGGCCTTAGAAATGTCGATCAATATTGACACGGTGCCATAAATAGAGTCCGTATAAAAGTTGTACATTTTTAAAACATGCCCATTATGGCTTGTAGTTATTTCAGACTGCAACCCGATTTTCATATTAAAGTCACGTATTTCCTTGGAAAACGTTGGCTCAGAACGGGAATTAATTTTCTCGGGCGTGATTTACAAGCCAAATCATGCAAAGGGATCAAGTTTACTTTATAACTTGGTCTGACACGAATTTGTGTACGTCTCAGTGCATTAATTTGTTAAAATAAGAGAAATCTTATTAAAACCACGAATCAAAATTTTTCAAGAGATAAATTGGAAATGCTTTCATCACTATTTGACTCTTTAAACAATGACTACAGCTCTTTAAATAGAAAACGGGTCATTGTTTAAGGGGGAGAAAATAGTAAAATCATCTTTGTCATTAAAATTGATTTTCAAAAGTGCTTGTGAAAATTAAGGGCTACATGGTAATTGAGTGGTTTTGCTTTAGAAAATGACTTGTGATCGTTCTAAGTGATAGGCATGGCTTTTAGATTTTGAGGATATGCTAATAGATGCGTTTGCTAAGTTGTGTGTACGTTTAACAAGAGTTAGGTGAAATGGAAAAATTAGAAACAAAAAGGAAAAGTTTAGAAAATGTAGGGACTAAGGTGATGTTTAATGAAACTAGTCAAAGAATTGACCTAAGTCAAAAAACATATCACCCCGCCCCTTTCTATTCTAATTCACTGTTTCTCCTACCTTTGCCGCCATTGTTACACATACTCAAGAAATCAAATCTCTTGCTTAATCCTTCTAGATCCTGTTCTCTCGTCTAATTAAGGTATATAACATCTATATTAAACTTATAATTTCGTCTAAATCATCATCTATATTCCCGTAATTGATCCAGATAATTAACATTTATCAGATTTAGGGGTATTCCTTAATTAGGGTTAATTAACAAGGGATTTATGGTGGGTTTTGCTCGGAATAGATTAAATGATGTTTATATTGCCTTAGTTTGCCTTAGAAACTCACAAACGCGCTATAATAATCATCATAAGCTGTGTTTGAAAAGTTCTGGATGAACATGGGTTAGAACTTCCGGATGAAGGAAGTTCCGAATGAAGAACTTCCGGATGAAGGAAGTTCCGAATGAAGAACTTCCGGATGAAGGAAGTTCCGAATGAAGAACTTCCGGATGAAGGAAGTTCCGAATGAAGAACTTCCGGATGAAGAAGTTCCGAATGAGGAGAAGTTCCGAATGAGGAAAAGTTTCGGATGAAGATGTTCCGAATGAGGAAAAGTTCCGGATGAAGAGTTTGATTATTCTTGTTTGCATGCTATCTATGTACTTGTTGTTTTATCTTATGAAATGTGTTATGCTTAGAAGTAAGAATGATATATATCTATCTGTTTTTGTGCATCAACCTTTCATGTCTTATCTTAAGCAGATACAATGACTAATCCAACAGTACAAGCAATCCAAGAATCTAGAGAAGCCGATATTGCTAAAGCTCGAACCCTTAAGTTTATACCCAACAACTATAGGCTGAAGCAAGTCTCTAAATCCACTCACCATGGTTTTAAGGTCGCCATAGCCATCCTCGATAACTCTCATTTCAAGAACGCCCTTAGGAATACAGCCTCGGTGCCTTATGAGTATATGTTTGAATTTTGGGCAACCAAGGAAATCACTTCGAACAAGATCACCTTCACCATCGACAACAAGCAGCAGACACTCACCGTTTCAGACTTCCGTAAGATTCTTGGAATACGGGATACACCCAAGGGCATGTCTTTCTCAAGGGATCCTACTAAAGATGAACTCGTGGAGTTATTTGAAGCACTTGGATGTCCGGAAATACGAGTTGCATCTGAGTTTACCACTGCAAAGGTGGGACAACCTTGGAGAGCATTGATGGGTATTCTCAGTAAATGTCTTATACCAAAAACGAGTGGCCATGATGCACTGCGCAGTCCCATAATAAACCTCTTCTATGGCATGTACAAAGCTGCAAATTCAGATTATGCTTTGTTGATATGGGAAGAATTCACATTTCAGCTCTTCTACAACAAGAAGCTGAAGACAAACTTCTTTCCTTATCCTCGGTTTATTAAGCTAATCATTAATTATTTTATGAAGCTTGATACTACTATTGATAGGCGTACAGCAGGTCGCTATCACACTGAAGAAGCTGATGATACTGTAGATCTGAGGCATGAAGGACCGTCTATTGGTGTGATTCCGGGTCCTGTTCCTGATTACCTTCTATCTGATAAAATCAAAGGTTCTGCAGATTACAAGCTACTGCAGATAGAAATCAAAAGGCTGAAAGAAAACCTTCAGACTGGAGAAGACTCATCGACAACGGTTAAGAGTAAAGGTAAACGCAAACAACCAGCTGCGTTACCTGAACCCGAACCCAAGAAGAAGAAGTCAGAGGGTAAGAAGGGAAAGGGTAAGGATGAGATGCGTCTACGTGACGAAGAAGATATTGGTGATCCTACTCTTGATAAAACCGAGCAACAAATGATGAAGATTGCTATTAAAAGGAGTAGGAAAGATACTGGAGGTAGTGGTTCAGGGGCAAGGGTAGATATTGAGGATGAGTACGTGGAACCCGATGATGTTGATGAGTTTGGGTTACCTGAACACTATTCCACTTCGAAGGAGCCATCAATCCCTATTTCAGCAAGTGTGGAAAAGGAACCTGTTGCTCCTACGATCGTGGTGTCAACTCAACCCTTAACAACTCAACCTCCACCCATACAACCTTTACCAACCCGACCGGCTTCAACACCATTTCTTCCACCACCCATAATCCCCATCCTTAGTACAGCAGTAACAACCGAGCCCCTCCAGTCAACCCAAAGCAGCTCTGCAACATCTGCAATGGCTGCATTAGTGATGGCAGAATTGTTTGACAAACATGTGGATACTAACAAACGCGAAATGGATGAACTTCGCCAAGAGTTGCAAAGACGAACTCAGAGGGAAGAAGAATCTAGGAAAGCCCAAGAGGAGATGATTGCTAGGTTCGCTTCAGATATGGAGTTGACTAGAAAAGCACATGCAGAAGAACTTGCTCGGGTTAAGCAGGCTGAGGCTGATAAGCATGCGGCACGTATTACCAGACTTCAAGCGATGAGGGATAAATATAAGGAACAAAAAGAAGCACTTGAAGCATCTGTGAAAGAAAGAGTGCAAGAATCCGTTGAATCCCTAATGCCTAAACTTCGCGATGAGTTGAAGACACTTGCTGCTGACAACTTGATGGTCAAATCATCCAACCCTTCAGAAGCCGCCTACAAGATTGCTTATGACCTGACGGATTTTGAATTGAAGAAGATCCTTAAGGCTCGTATGGTAGAACTTGGGTCGTATGATAAGTCGAGGATTCAACGGGCTCTATATAAATCCCTGAATGATGCTATCATGGAGGATGATAGATTATTCAAGACGTTTGGAAGTGTGGTACCATATCACATCTTACCTGAGGAAGAAAGGGAAGAAAGTGAAGAAGAGGGTACGGGTGAAGAAGAGGAAGAAAAAGAAGAAGAAGGAGAAAAGGATAAAGACGATGACGAGGGTGGTGATGATGATGAGGATGATGAGGATGATGACGAGGATGATGATGATGATGGCGACGATGGTGGTGATGAGAATCAGGAGAGTGTTAGGGATAGTAACGGGGATGACAATCAGGATGATGATGGGGGTGAACAGCCAAAAGAGGGAGACAAGGTTACCAGCTCCAAGAAAACTGCTGCTAAGACTGGAACCAAGTCCACAAAAGATGCAGCACAGAAGGACAAATCGACATCCTCGGAATCAAGACGAACTAAGTGGCGCCACGATGTGAATGCCACTACAGCGTCTTCGGCTCCCGGTATCTCTATCGCTGTATCTTTACCTATTACCACTAACCCCATTAGTTCTGTTGTTGTTGCTCCTGTGATTGCAGAATCAGTGACGGAACCCGAAGCTGCACAACACTCTCCAGTTCACGACACTGCCGAAATGCCTGAAACTGAACAAACAGATATTCACACTTCAACTCCTCTACAACAAGCACAACAATCTACGGTTCCTGAACCAAGCATTCGTGCCTGGGAAGACACGTTGGAGATAGACGAGTCTGCACCACCACAAGCTTGGATCACGGCAGCAGCACAATATGATCCGATCACAGATGCTGACAAAGATGTGCTGTATCTCCGTATCCGAAGTCCGATTGACTTATGTGCATTTCTTGCTCATGAGTATAAGACTTCGGTTACTCCATCCTTGGTGAAGAAAGCACTGAAAGATAAGAGACTGCGTGCCAAAACCTGATTACCCCGAATGGAGCTCGAGTACTATGCCGATGAGATCCTGAAGGCTCTGAATACCGTTCAACGGCCAGGTCTTCATGAATCAGAACGAGCTCCACCTCCAATAGATCCTGCTCAAGATAATCAGATTGCTCTTGACTTCTTCGTCACCAATGATCTTGTGTATCTACTGAAGGGGTCATCAAAGTACGCAACATCCCTGACTTTGCTGAAAGCTGCCAACTGGGGGACTATACCCTTTATCGAGGAAAAGGTAAATCGACTCTGGGTCCCAAAAATGAATCGTAATTATGATATGTATGCTGTCATAGGTGCATCTCATTGGGACGAACGAGTCCGAAGGGCGTACAGGGGTTGCTGCTTGGTCAATTCTGGAAGCAATGTTAGATCCGACATCCGCATCTCCAGCATCTTAGGAATGAAAACTGAAGCCAAGAACGGCTACTATCATGTGACGGAGATTCGCTTGAAAAGGGAGGATGACAGGGAATACAAAATCCAGCAAGGAGATTTTTCCATCATTCGCCTTGAGGATATTGAAGATATGCTGCTTCTGATGACCCGAGATCAACTTACACACATTCCTCGTGAAGACCTGATTGCTTTGAATACAGCACTTCGCATGTTCACACGAAGCGTTGTCATCAAGTCACGAGTTGAAGATCTTCAGTTGGGAGTCGAAAGCTATCAGAGGAAGCTCAATTTAACCCGTACTGTGAATCAAGTGCTACCTCAACATGTAGAAAGATGTCCTTATACCGGCATTTCTGTCCCGAATTCCGGCATTTTCTACTTGAACAGTCGAGGTTTGATGAAGTTTATGAGGGTGGGTGAGCTTCACAAGTATAGTGATGGAACTCTTCTACAAGTCAGAGGAAAGTTGGAGCATCTGAACTCGGGTGGGACTTTGCCAGAGATGACGGAGGATTGGCATCCGGGTTACCGGCAGATGGCAAAGTATGTGATCAAAAAGATCGATCAAAAGCTCCGTGAACGTAGATTGATGAGGAGCTTGGAAAGATTCGTGGGTGGAAGACCGTATTTAGTGCACCACAAGCTACTGCAACGATCCATCTAATGGGTTGTACATTTCAGGTCACTTTATATTGGTTTTCAATTGTGAATATGTATATTTGTGAATAATGTGCTTGTATGGCTTGCTGTAGTGTTAAGGTATGATAATTTTTCAAGAATTTCTCACGAGATTCTAAATCTTTCAAAATATGTCATACCAAAGCACTACAACTATCCCTTATTAACTTAAGGGGGAGCAATAACTTGTTCTATGGCCAAAACATCGATTTCATTTTTACCCAAAGACCGGTTAATCCATTCAATATCCCAAATATTAATGGTTAACATTTTGGATAAGGGGAGAAAATGGGATTAAGGAGACGTAAGTGATACTTGGCTAAAAGATGAAAAAGACTTAAAGATTATCCAACTTAATATGTGTAAAGCACGTGTTAAGGGGGAGCGTTTTTGATGAACAAAACACCTAAGGTACAAAACTTTTGATTTCAATATCACAAGTACTTTAGGTGATTTTCAATGATTTTTCATAGGTGGCAATTCCTTCCCAAAACACGCTTAATTCACGACGGATGTGGTGACAAAAGGGTGGTAGGAATAGGTTTAGTCCAATGATTCATCAGAGCCGATGGAATCTTCCCAAGGACAATTCCATAGATATAATTAGAAGTCCTAGGAAAGATGGAGAAAGAATGTAAACGTAGCTGAATGCCGACCAAGTACTTAAGCTAGCACTGGAACAATCACAACAAGGTGCTAGTGATGACGTATTGGTAAGCATTGAAGGGGTTGAAGAATGAAAAAGAAATGTAAAGATAAAGGGTGTAAAGAAAGAAGCCCTCCTTACAACTTTAGGCAGAAACCGGGTCAATACATATGCTATTGAGGTCATTTTTGTTAATGATTCTCGGTATTGAAGAAAGACATCATGGACCCAGTGATGCAATGCACAACCCTTCCCCAGCTAACTCAAATATCTCTCAAAAGGTATTTGTTTTAATCACACGGAGATCAACACGTTATCTATTGGTTTATTCACTCCGAATAAACTGGTATTGAAAAGGTGGCACTCCTCTCCAGCCATCGCTCACTAAATCAAAACGCACAATCGAGTCTAGAGCCAAGAGATCATCAAAAGTCTCATTAGGACACTTTCCATTTATTCCTTGCTTTCTCACACACTGTGAAAAGTAAGAGATTTTCATGAGTCCTACGCAATATTCTTGTAATATTGCCAGAACATCCGAGTAATACGTAAGTATTACAATGAAGATGGAAATCCTGCTTGAGCCAACATCAAACAAGCTCATGGTAGGTTACACGTGCGGTTCTTTTAGAACCAATCTTGTGAAAAACTGGAAGGTAACAGTGGTTTAATTCTTAATTGAACTTAAACTCGTTCCAGGCCTCGTCGCATTATCATATGATCTTGCCAGAACACTCAGAGTGACTCTTTATTGACCACAGTGACGAGTGGAAATCCTTCTAGTGTCAACATCAAACAGCACTTGGTAGGTATCGTGCAAGATTCTTTATGAATCGAGCTCGTGACAACTGGAAAGCAACGATGGTGAAAATCTTAATTGAAATTCACTTGTTCCAGGTTTCATGAATTGACGGCTTTTAATCACAAGGATAATTTATCCAAGTGATTCACTCTTTATGTTCGCAGTCAGCTTTGGACGGTCGAATAAAGAGAACGGGTTTACCCGCGAAATCCTGTCAGGAAGTTACTTAATTGAAACTATCCGTCACGGGTACGATATCTAATATCGTCCAACGGTCTTCACCGACCGGAGGTAAAATGCTACCGAATTAGAATAAAATGTTCAAAGCCATTTTATTCGTGTCGTTGCTGTGTACCTGCTAAAGACGGTGGCGTTGCTGAGTACCTGTTGAAGACGGTGGCGTTGTTGTGTACCAGTGAAGACGGTGGTGTTGCGGTGTACCTGTAAAAGTCGTTCCCACATGCTTATGTCTTTTGCAACAAAAATTCAAGAAAGTACAAGATGAAGTCTTCCACTGTATCAAACTCTGAAGCTTTCAAGAATCCAACAAAAAGACGTAAGTGTGTGGAACATGAAGTCACGAGGAGGCAAAGTTCACAAGAAAGGCAAAGATCGCACGTGAAAGGCCAAAGAACAATGCTCTCAAGTCAAAGCCAAAAAGATCAAACCAACATATTCACAACAAAAGAAAGAAAAGAAGAAAGGACTACGAGCTAAAGAACGAAGACTTAGTATAGTATGCTAGGTTTAGAACTTTGTAACGTGGAGTGACCTCCCTTAGGGGGAGATTGTTAGAAATACGTTTTAACGTATATTAGAAGTATCGGTCACTCCACAATATGATTTATGTTGTAATAGCTCGTAGTTAGTAATTAGTTATTATTTGCTTATTAACTTAAGTAAGAACCGGTCCATGGGCTTGTCATGGACCGGCCCAAGTCCACTTATGACTTGGAACTATAAATACCCCTTTCCACCATGGAAAGGGGTTGGTTGTTGTCATTTTCTTGTTTTCCACTTAATAAAATTCACATAGTTTCTCTCACTTTCTCTCTCTAACTTTCTCTCTCTAGAAAACAACAAACCCCTTCATAGATTCATTGATTATCAATATTCTACATACATCATCTCAATGCTCCCATACAACGGGGACTTATATCCCATGATTTGTCAGATCATTAATTCATTTTTCCAAGGTTAAAAATTTTGGCATAACTTCGCTACCCATCTAGCACTTCAAGATCTACATATCATATTCACATAACCTCCTGCCCACTATCGGCAGTCAATAATCAGATCCTAATTTCAACAATCATTTAAGGTGTCGCGGGTCGAGTATTTTGTAAGGTTAGGTTTGCCATCATAGGAAACCTTAAACCTAAAAGACATGTCCAACTCACAATGGGTGTATGTCGGGTGTCTTCATCTCAACTCCTGCTTATAGATGCTCTAATATTTAGATCCTAACAAGATTCGATCTCGATCCTAATACGATGATTATCAATGATAATCCTTCCAAAGGAAAGCGACTTTACAGTCTATCACCAAAGGTCAATCATTCAATCATAAAATAGTGCTTATAGTATTTTGTATCGTTACTTTACCTCTTCCCTTCGATTGGGGTGGTACATAGTACTCTCATCAAGATTCGTTTTTAATGACTTCTGAGCAAATCTCTAGAAATTCAATGCGAAGCGAGGATCTTGATAAAGATGTTCGATACAGGCACACTATGTTTACATAACTCTTTTGCATTTATCATTAACGGGAATGATATTAGCAGATTTGGTCAATCTGTCGACGATGACCCAAATCGAATCAAATTCAGATGATGACCATTGCAATAGCTAGACGTTTACCAATGTATGAGGCGATGTCTGCCTTCATAATTTGTCATTAGTACAACTTCTTCAGACAAAGATACTTTTAGTCAAAAATGACATACATATAATACTTATACTTACGAGATGACTACGTCTCAAAATCTCTATATTTAGGCAACCACAAGTGGCCTTTTATACAATTAACGCCATCGGTTTCTCAAATCTAATGGTTCACATTAGCCGCGAACCTCTTTTTGTTATCTATATTATCCTTTTTATAAGCATCGGCTATATTTTAAATTGTTCGGCAATTTATTTTGCACCTTCATTATTAAGGAACATGTCCTAATTGATTCTTTATCTTTTATACATAATGTGTCAGTAATTACGTTCACTTTCCTGATGAAATAAATATCATAACCGTATTTATTCAAAATTCTTTCTTCATATCTTCTATGTTTTAGTTTCTTCTTTACTATTATCTTTATCTGTTTTACTCAATCCGACGTCTAAAGCGTCGATAATTATTACACGTAATTAAATAATAAGTATTTAATCTTTATGAAACGTAAACGCAAAAAGTTTTTAAATTTTCTTAGATTTTCCAATTATATAAAAATGTTCAAAATAAATTTGAATTTAATTAACAAAATTTTTGTTGTTTTACTGAAAATAATTAGTAAGATACGTAAATGTTTGAAAATTCTTTGGTTACATTTTGGTCAAAATTTTCTTATTTGAAAAGCAAAAATTGTCGTTTCAAATTTTAAGTCATGGTTTAAATGATTTTCTCATTCCTTCTTAGGTTGTCTTAAGGTATGCAAAAACATTTACCCCTAAACAGGAGTTTAGTTAAATGTTTTGTGTATAAGGGAATAATCCCTTTAAAATCCTTAGTTAAGACATTTGTCAAAACATATTTCCATTTTCTTTTTGGTAAAACCCAAAGTCTTAAATGGCTCTAATTTGAAGAGTCAGTATAGATTCCATTAGCTATTAATCACATAGTCAAATAATGTAAAGGTTTAAGTCTTTAATCTCATGTTAATTATTCAAGGTACATGTTTTTATTGTTCGGTCAATTCAGGGCAATCTATATATAATTATTAACTCATTCTTATTCTTATAAACAAACATATAGTCCTTAATGATCACTAGCATGAATTTGTCAAATTACAGCCTGCACACGTGATTCACCAAATTTTATGAATGCTACATGTGTATTAGTCAATCCAAATGTCACCACGTGAAACTCATAATGTTCATTACAAGTACCGGATGTAGTGATTGGAATATATAATCTTTTCCGCAGATGCGAAGTTGATGATAACCATGCCATGGATCAAATCTTTAAAACATACGCTAGAACCTTGTAAATGATCGAACAAATCTTCCATTTCGAGTTATGGATATCGTTTTCGATTGTCAATTTACTCAGTTCATAATATAAGGAATGATAACACCATAGCTCTTCATGATGACGAGCTTGGTAAAATAAAATATTTCTCCGACAACTCTCTCAGTTGTACAGTAATTTCTTTAATTCAGATGGTGCTGACGTACAGTGCACATGCCATAGGTGCAGCACCGGAAATATAATCAATACCAAATTCAACTTGCCTTAATGGCGAAATTCTAGGTAATTCACCAATAAATACCTCCTAAAGTTTCAAATAACATAAACATCTTTTAATAAATTCATATTAGGTTCTTTCGATTAAAATATCTATTACTAATTCACAATCATTCACGGTATAATTTCAAGTCTAAATGCAGGATATGGTCATTCATCAAGAATTATTTAGATCACTTTTGATAATTAACATCTTATCATTTAGGGGAATTCTATTCGAGTTCCCATCGATTAAGACAATGTCGTCATGTCATAATCAATCAATCCATTCCACTGGCGATATCAACTTTCCAGTTTTATTGCCGTCGATAAGATGTGAACTTCTCAAAAGACTAATAATAATTCATAATCCTTCACAAATTCAAGGATATATTGAGATACAACTACCATTAAAAGAGTAAGGTCAAAGCATAATCTACGCGAGAGAATTTGAATTCAGATACAACCGAAAACATTTAATGAATATGAATATATCCCATGTTTTCATAATTTGAGTACGCATTCGAAAGCTCCTCAGATCATTACCCAGGTCATTCAAATGAAATCAAATCAAAAGAAATGATAGGAACGTCGATACATCCAGTCGGGTATCAACACTCAGTAATCAGATATTTTTTCAAAGAATCTCGCCACGGGAGAATTAGACAAGAAGGGAATATCAATTGTCAAATAAGACAAGTTCCACAGATGAGTAAATTCAACTCAGAAGAATAGATGCTACAGGCACATATGTAGGTGTCCCTAACACTATGTCCCTATTTTTCACTTCTTGCAGATCTCATAAAATTTAATCTTTCACAATCTTCAAAGAAAATGTAGTGTTTATTCATTAGTTTTATGGTGACTACTAATCAGCCTTGCATGGTTCATTCCAAATAGTATGTAGGCGCGCAACTATATACAATTTCAAGATTAACGATGCAATACTCAGTTCGTCAAAATTTTATCATCATATTTGTAAAAATATTTTCATGCTTAATTCTTAAATAAGAATCAAAAATAAATTTACAAAGAATTTCTTTGTTATGAAAACAATTAAGTTTTCCAAGGTACTTTATAAACAACCTCATTTTGATATTAATCACTTATAAATCTCACTTTGAATAATCCTTATTGTGATGAAAATTAAATATTCTCAAAGGATACCGTTTTAACTTTATAAAAACAATGTGTGATCTACAAAACAGTGATGAAAGCTTGTTCACCAAGAACTAACTACAATATGATGGAAGATGAGCTTAGCCAAAAAATCATGAGGTTCATGATCTCGATGGCACTCAAAAAGAATAATCCACAACGTAACTCAATTCAAGATGAGTACTTGTTCAATGGTTGCATCACTAATGCGAACATTAGGATGAAGCAAGAAAAGATAGATAACATCGATACATGTAGAATTTAGCAATCAAAGGTAGTCTTTTCATTAATCACAAACAAGTCAAATTGTACCGTAACACATTATGTGTCACTATGTCATACAATTCCAATATCTCATCCTACCAACTGATGTCTCAGTTAAGTTAGGGATTATTTTTAAAAGATACCTCAATGAATACTAATCTACAAGAGTTATTAGGTGTTCCACCTGTTCCAGAAGATCCATCAGTCTCAATTCAGAAGAAGATTTCTTCAATTTATTTCTTGGACACTGGGCATCCTCGTTAGTGGACAATGGCCTAGGAACAACACTTATCACAAACTAACAATCAATTAAAACCTTATAATTTAATCACAAAACTTAACGACTTCCTCTTAACAATCTCATATTCCATACAGGTTAAGTTTCACTTTATTCAAGTTATAACAAATTTTATACTCAATGCGATATCCTACTTCATTCTTCAATACTTTCAATCTTATTCTTACACCTTTAAAGGGCAACATAAGTTCGATATTATCAACACTTAATTTCCAATCCTATAACTCCTTTATCAATAATTATCAAATAAGTCACTAGTATGAGATGACTCATACATTCAATCAGACTTCTCGGAAAGGTACTAGTGGCATGAGGCTTTTGGGAAATGGTTCCAATGACAGCCTCAAGTGCGACATTCACCCTTTCGATTTTAGTTTAAGAATTGGATGACAACGAATTAGACGACATCTTTCTAGGTGGTAACGTTTTATCAGACTCCACTCTATAAGAAAAGATCGTCATGACATCGATATCAGTTTTAATCTCGTCAATTCTTCTTCAATATCACAATCAGCTAATATCTACATTTCTTACGAATATCAACCATTTGTTGGGATCATAAATATCCACAACTTGTTTTAGATCTAGGATAGCTAGAATTCCTACGAGAATAGCTTCGATTAATTTACTAGGGGATTTAGGGTTTCTTGTGACAATCAACGTCGTATAAATACCTCGTATAAATATTAAAATAATCATCAAATAATCATGTAATAAAATTACATCATATATATATATATATAATCCAAGTTATATATATATTAAAATAACACTTCTCAGTCTGGCCTTGTCGGTAACTCGGGAATTCTTCGGCACCGTTATAGTCAAAAGATTTTTAGACATTTTGTGAAAAATGTTTAAAGTTAAAAGATTTTGAAATGTTTTATTCAAAACCTTGGTTTTAAAAATCTTTCGTTCTCTATAACGAGAGCTCTGGTACCAAACTATAACACCCCCAAATTTATATAACTCAATACAGCGGAAGACTAGTTGGTGTTACGGGATAACACATTACTCACATCATAGACATCGCATAAAAATCGCGTCGTTTATTAATAAAGCATTTCCATTCATAAATATCAAAGTTACATAGGTCCCAAGTCATATTATTTCATACAAAGTTTTACAAAGTATTTGAATGGAAATTATTGTTTAAGTGCGGGCCATGAATTCTTGTCGTCTTCCCGAGAATTACCTTCAAGTACCTGAGACAAAACATGTTAAAAGAAAAGGTCAGCGATAACGCCGAGTGAATTCATAGAGTTTAATAAAATCCATCAATATAACATCGGTATAAAATTATTACCGAAAATCATTTTGTACAAATCATTGTAATAGGCCATAAAATAGCCAAAATCATTTTATACAAATCTTTATCAAATAATAATATAGGCATTTGCCTTAAAAACCATTATACGAATCATTGTCGTTAAAAACACCATACAATACGTTTTGCAACGTTGTATAGATTAAATAAAAACCGTTATATGAATATGGTTATATAAAACCAAAACACGAACATAATATCAATAGTATGACCCTGTATTGCTAGTCAGGCAATACATCGTAATTCGGAGCGTCTAGTAGTATTTTGTTAGTTCAATTATTATAAGCCGCATGACATTGTTACCTTACTAAACCAAACAACGGGTAGCTAACCCGATACTCAATTTGCCCATCTAAAGTAGCGTGTCGTCACAAAGGTCACGCTATGGAAATCTTCTCATACATAAATTCGCTTACCAATCAATGTGGCACGACGGGGATCAACCGTCAAGGCGCGAACTGGGGTGATTGTCCCCAAATAGTAATATTATATGCATAAGCGTCTACCAAATCCCGGTAGTTCACAATTCATGCTAATGGGACTTTTAGTGACATAACCTAACTTTAATAATCCATTTAATTTCATCTATCGGGTCCTTTAATCATTTATCGGGTCATACAATCGGGTCATTCAATCATTCGGGTCCAAATCAATAAACAAACAATCGGGACAAATGGTGTCCTATTTTATAAAAAATAACATGTTATCTCCCTCGCGAGTTTATAAAACATTTCATAAAAACATTTAAAAGAGTGTGAGGCTATGAACTCACGTTGATATGGGAAGGCGGATTATCGGTAATTCGGACGTACGGTACGTGCTTCAATCACGGAAACCTAGACAAATAATACTCGTCTTAGACTCATGTCCAATGACTTTATAAAAATAACAATTTTGTATACATATGATGATTTTATATATATGATGATCAAGTGGGTTTACATATTCTCATTTACTCATTTTAGTGTTATGTGTCGATAACTTTTATACTAGTTTACTAGTTTTACCTATTTATGTGTTTTAAGTCCAATAAACTTATTATAAGTTCTTTAACTTGTATTAATCCATTTTATACTTGTATTATCAGTATTTATACTTTACATGTTGAGCCCAAATGAGTTAAGCCCAATAAATAAGTTTATAAGTGTTTTAGTCCATTTTGTTGTATTATTAGTCCAATAACGTTAACTTAGCTCGTTAATGTCCGTATGTTATATAGTTCGGGTTTTATCGGTTTTTACTTGTTATATATGTTTATATATCAGTATATGAGTTTATAAAAGTTTACATTAGACGGGTCCAACCTTCTAAGTTTTATTTAACAAAAACGTTAATTTTACGGTAATAGCCCAAAAAGTCGTAA